>JAPEVG010000385.1:12502-33001 GCA_029747595.1 Trametes cubensis
GCCTTTACGTGCSAACTTAACTTACCTGGAACCGAATCGCTCATACTGAACGTCGCAATATGGCACCACCGCCAMCAACRACAACCGACAATGTGCCATCTGCCACTCGCGCTAGCCATGTACTGAGACCCCACCACATTCTTCTGCTTTGGATCCTGGTTGCTGGCGTCCACCCCGTYGARGAGAATCCTATGCCTCAGAAGTTTTCTTTGACTTTGCACCGYMTTCTTCTTGACGAGATYGCTGAGGTCSGTCCAATAYAGATTNATTGTGGCCTCTGTCACGCTTAGCACTGYTGCTCYGTAGATYARACTGCCTCGATCCTACTGGGATATACTAGGGGARTTGAAGAAAGCATCAATATCSGACCAATCGGGTGCTGCGAAGGGTCTTGTACARGCAATAAGCAAACTGGTYGGTGCCTTCTCTATKYACTGAACAGTCYGGTGAAYCTTGGGYATCTCTAGGCGCAGTCGTTCCGGACGCCTGACGACCTCTCGAATTTCATGCAATGTAGGCGGGGTGTATRTCCATGCGAACTGACAATTTACTGACTACCCGAAGCCYTATCATTGTACTATGTCGACAGAGATGACGAGGACGTACGTCTYCATGCGTCAGATCGCRCTGCTTATTGTATTGATGAGTGCCTCGTTTTCTCTAGAGCGCAAGATATGTAAGTGGCGGGGATTGGTATYAACGCCCAGTGCCTCATTACACATTATTGGTATTTTGCAGAGTCGTCGTTCGCTGTTCGGTTACTTCTGTCAYCGATGCTACGTTACTTTCGCGAAGCTGTCCATCGGCGGTGTCGCAAGGCTACATGGCGATTTCCTGGAATGGTTGAAGTTCAAGGCGGACCCAAGGTTTGTTACGCCGYCGGGCTATGCACCGATACGGAAAGATATCATCACGAATGGTAGGTTTCTCGGGTGAGCCACAGAGTTCTCTAGCCTCACGCGTCCACCAGATTACCAGATATTCAAAACCAAGTACGACAAACGGGAGTATGCCACCGCGGAAACCTACGCACTGTGAGCTGTTGTTCAAGTCCCACACAATCCGCAGGRTGTTCTTACAGCCGACACAGCTTCATGAGAGGGGTCATGACGGGAGATAGCAATGTTGCCAACGAAGGTCTGCGCAGGTTCTTTGAACAGAAGTTCCACGAAGGCAGCGAYTCGTACGTCCCCGTAATTGGACATTCGCACACACTGATTGACCTTTGCCCAGTGGATTGCGCCAGCATGCAATGCTCAATCTCGCGCGCATGTACTATCTCCGCCGTGAAACGGATGCATGTAGAAAGGTGCGTATCCCCGTATGGGTGCAACTGAGCCCCATTGACGGTAACATATCAGACTCTGGAAGAAGCKATTACCACGGCTCGCACAGCCGGCGATAATGCAACGCTACARCATTGCACTAGGTAAGGGTCTCCCGGATGYCAACCGGCTCGAGTGATGAACGCGCGCATGAAGCTTGTTGCATCGCCTCCCCCTACTGCCAACAGAGCGTGGCAAGAAGCCCATTATTAACGAGATCCAGCCGCAAATGCATCCACTGGAGATCCTGCACGACGCCAAGAAGCTTCTCATGGTCGARAATGTCGGTCTTTTCATTCATCGGCTAWCCGTCTTCCGCGTCTCACGTCGAGCATTTCCACAGCAACAGCCCCTCACCGCAGCATATGAGAAGCTCATACAGGCCGTCGGGCTTTACGACCACTATATTGATGTTCAGGGTGGCCTATTTGTAGAGTCAGAACAGTACGCACAACATGCGGTCCAGAGCATCATCTGGAACTTCTTCGGTCAGTGCATCTCTAAAATCATGATGRARATARCCGACTGACGTACATTTGAATGYCAGGTTGCTCGAAACTTGCTCGAATAGAGGAAGATATTGTCACCTCCTTCACAGAGTACGGCAGCGAAGACAATACGCGGCTGACCGTCACCCTAAATCGGGCTTACTACGTGAGCTGGATGTTGTGCTGCTATCTTCTCCACAAGTCTCSTCTAATGCACCCTTACCCGCAGAAAGCACGCCAGGGTAAATATACAGCTTCTATCGCCACYCTACTGGAGCCCGATGTWTGGCGCGGGCTCGGCCTSGCCGACTACAACYTATGGGCGGGCGAGATTTGGCATATCTTAGCGCTACGYGCAAGTCGMAGGTACWGTACAGTGTCCTCATRCCRCYRAATRCCCCATTGCTACGAGGMGATGGAGTGAATRGAGACTRAYATTACTCATYYAGRGGGCAACAGCGSCAGCTAAAAGAATACCTMGTCCCACGGCGCCCCGACATCGACTACTCCTCACGGGAWTATCAGTGGACGCCYCAGGTTCCCATCGGTTCYCTCATCCGTGATCCCCTGCACCACGTTCTAATCTTGCAGGTAGTCTATCTGGCAACTTCCTTGTTTCTTTGACTACAGCACTTTTTCTGACGTGTGCATCCCCCRTAGAGAGTCAGCCARGCGCACACCTGCGTCGATGAGCTGCTCACCGCGCTYTGGCATGCGGAGTACCAAGGCCGCTACGGGCTGTATCGTACTGCGGTAGTYATGCTYGCAGACGTCGGTCTKGAGTTTGGTATGACGAAGTGGTGCAARCGCTTGCTYGACGAGGTCATGCCTCAAGTRAGYRRTCCYRANCTTGTGCAGATATACGACAGRAACTCGATCTCTGACCTTGWTKGCGTGCCACAYAGATYATGAGCGAAAAYGACCTAGAACAGAAAGGCTACGCGCTGTTCACCCTCGCCCGTTGCGTCATTGCCGCAGGCGACTCCTCCCGTACGTCCYCTCATTCGCCCTTCGTCTTCCCACTCCCYTGACTGAACTCACACCGCTCTCTATCGCGCCACAGCGGATTCGCTCCGCGAGGCGATAGGYTATCTCGAGGAGGCCGAGCGTGGGTTCGAGACCCTCGAGATGTTCGCCTCAATAATGGATGTACAATTCCTGCTATCAGTGTTGCATCACAACCTCGGAGACGCTGTGAAGCGCGATGAGGCGGCGGAGCGGCACGAGCAGACGCGTCTMAAATATGARGAGGCRCAAAAGTGTGTRGTCGAGGATTGGATYGAGGATACGTGGGCGGTCGTTTCGGAGATCGGGGCTGCTATTGCGTCACGATAGACCRRCGGCCTTCGTGTGAGTRGTGGTATAGTACATGGGACTTTATGACATTATGTAGGATAATCATGCAGCAGATAAGATGTAGCGGGTAATGCGGAGCGGGGAGAAAAGTAAATATCGTAACTGCGAGTCTCCATTGACAGGGCGTCCGTTCGACGTCCACCACCGCATGGTATCTTGTGCTAGTGGCGGAGGCCTAGGGTGKATCATACCAACGTCTCWCTTAGCACGAACCAAGCTTGACGTGCTCCTCTCTGTCCAGCGTTCACGGGTTGCCCAGCCCACTGATCTGCCAAGCGGCGTGAGCCCTCCACCACGTGAAACGGCACATGAAGCCCAGGAACGTGTCCCTCAGCCACGCCGGGTTGAAGGGGACGATGCCCAGCARCCAGCGCCTCTCATTCGGGAGCGTCATCGACTTGCCCAGCTGCTTCACGAACCTGATCACGGTCAGCGCGCGACCGCGGCGCTCCTCCGCCCACTGCCGCAGCGGCGCGTCGACGAGCTCCCGCTGCGCGCGCGTTGCGATCGGGCCTGCGGGGGCGGTGCGCAGGAACTCGACGAGGACAGGCCCGAGCTTGACGGAGTCGCGGATGCCCAGGTTCATGCCCTGGCCGCCCATGGGTGGGTGGATGTGTGCTGCGTCCCCGATCAGGACGATGGGTCCGCCTTCGCGGAGAGGCTCCCCGTCTGAGCCTATTCCGGTGGGCAGGCGGGCGAAGAAGGTGTCCGCGATGGAGGAGCGCGTGCGGAAGCGGCTCGACCACGCTGTTTGCTTGACGACGATGCGGGGCGCGTCGGGGCCAAGCACGACGTTTGGTCCCCATGCGTCGAGGATCTTTTGGAGGTACTCTGAATCTGGAGCGTGTGGCGGTGGGCCCCAGGAAGCGGGGATACCAGTCGCGATGCGATAGACGAGTTGGTCTGCAGAGATGTGGGGGTATGGTTGGCCGGGGAGCGCGACGAGCAGGACGATGTTGTCGGTGCTGACCGCGAGGTTGATGTTCTCGAGCGGCCAGTCTGGGGGATTCTCGAGAATCACATCCGCGATGATCATTTGCATAAGCCTGTTGTCTTTCTCGTCGGTGGGCTCGCCATCCGGGTCCGCCCAACCGATCTTGGCGTTCTCGCGGATCTAGCATGTCAAGTAGAGTCAGGACACGAAACGATGTTGCGACGTGATTGAAGGGCATACTGACCGTCGAATGCGAACCGTCTGCGCCTACGACGACGCGCGCCTGGACGACCTGCCCGTCCTCGAAGATGACGTCAGTCAGGCTGGGGTTTTCGGCGCTTGGTTGGACGCGGGCGACCCTGTGAGGTCGGAGGACACGAATGTTGCGATCCTGCACCGCCTTCCCGAGGATCTGTTCCGTGACATGCTGGGGAATGGCGATCATGAACGGGAACTTGGTATATTTCGCGAGAGGGCCAAAGGTTGCCGTCTCAATTCTGCCCCGTTTCGAGCGCATGGCTGTCGCAGATATCTTTCTGGCCGCTTGCAAGATGTCTTCAGCACAGCCTATGGTATCGAATGCCTATTCACGATAGCATAAGCGCGCTGTGCAATATGTTGGATGCGACTGTACTTTACCTCGATGGTGGCAGCGTGTACTGCTACTGCACGAGAAGTGTTCTCGCCCTGTTCTACGCCGTCCACAACGAGCACATTGGTGCAGTTGTGCTTATGCAGCGCAAGGGCGAGGCAGAGTCCGGTAGGCCCCGCGCCGACGATGAGGATGTCGACGCTTTGCGGAAGCGACATGATGGTGGATGAGAAGAGATGGTGGGTGCCGGTGAGGAAGAGATATCAAGACACGGCGGCAGCTATAAATGCGTAGTGGTAATGCCTGCGATCTGAGAAGGGGCCCTCCATGTTCTACTTATACTGGGAAGATGATCGTGAATCTACGGAGAACGGGGGAACATTCTCCTGAACTTCCCGATACCCTACAGGTGGGAGGCGCACGTTGTGCGGCGGATGCGAGAGATGGATACGAGTCAGAACGGCACAGGATTGCCAGTGGCTGGAGCCATGTTCCGTTGCACACTTTGTGATAGCAGACTGCAGATCGCAGTAGGAGATTATTTCACGTCTGCAGCGTTACGGGGGTAAACGATGGTTCTGAAGCTGGGACAAGAAGCCGGAGAGGTGAAGCCGCAAGCCAACGCAAGCAGGACAACTGCACCCGTCAGACGTGACCAGGGCAGTTGCGCGAATCTCCTTTTATAGCCGAGCCAAGCTCATCGAGATCCTGCACAGCCTTTCCTCTCCCACATCACGCGCCTCTCACAGACGCCCGTGGCAATATTTCCTGTCCTGTCCACCAATCCCTCCTCGTCCGACATACACAAAACATATCGCCATGAGTACAGTAGCAATCCCCTGCCAGAGCTCGAATTGTCCCAACGGACATCCTCCTTCGCGTTTGGAATGTCCGACGTGCAACAAGTTCGTCGATACCATATCTAAGGATACGGACAGAACATCTCACGGGTGCACTACGCAGGCTCGGGATTAAAGGCTCTTTCTTTTGTGGCCAGGATTGCTTCAAGGCCAACTGTGAGTTACCAATATCGAGCAGTTTCACCGTCAGATCTGACATCAGCTCCAGGGGTAAATACATGAAACATGAGTGCAACAATGGCTCTCTAGCTCACCGCGATCTCTCAGAAAACGCACAAGATCATTCACGACATTGCTACTCCCCGACAACCCTTGCTTGACGACCCCAACATTAACAAAGGTGTGCATCTACCTTCTATCTCTGATGTAGTAGCTTCACATGCGTCGGCCTAGACGGTACCTTCAATCCGTTCGGCACCTTCAAATTCACCGGCACCCNTCCGTCCCGTCTACCCTCTCTCCCCCAGGCGCATCGTGCCCGACCACATTCCTCGTCCAGACTATGCACAAGACGGTACGATTAAGCGCATACTCCGCGCCATTCCAAATACCATGTGAGTATATCCCCGCTCATACGCCTTCTCTTCCCCCCAATGCAGGCATCCCCACGTCCGAGAACAGACGCGCCGGCCAGCCCCCGAAGATCCTTACTCCGGAGGAGCAGGATAAAATGCGCAACGTGTGCAAGGTGAGCTGCGCCCCCCNGCCTCTGCGAGACGTTCCGCTCTCAAGCGCGCGCCTTCCCCTCCTTCCTTCAGTCCGCTCCATTGTGCGCCGTCTTCTGACCACCACTATTTCTCCCTTTGCCACTCTTTCCCCTTTCCCTTCGTTCTGGCGTTGTGATTTGCGTTGCGTGTAGCTCGCCCGCGAGGTTCTGGACATCGCTGCCGCAGCCATCCGGCCAGGTATCACGACGGACGAGATTGACGCCATCGTCCACGAGGCGACGATCGAGCGTGGTGCATATCCGTCTCCGCTCAACTACCGCGGTTTCCCAAAATCTGTGTGCACGTAAGTTGTATCCTTGTTCGCAGTCCACTAGTCAGGGCCTCAGCGCAGGGCAAATCAATTAGGTCCGTGAATGAGGTGATCTGCCATGGCATCCCCGACAAGCGGAAGCTACAAGAGGGCGACATCATCAATATCGGTACTGCGTCTCCTACTTTGCTTGCTCCTGCACAGTCGATGGCTGACAATCAAATTCACAGATGTGACGCTTTACAAAGATGGTGAAACACCTACCCGCTATCTAGTCTAGTGTGAGTATATCGGACGTGGTACTGACTCAGGCGACTTGCGGCGCAGGCTACCATGGGGACCTAAACGAGACCTACCCCGTCGGCCGGGTCGACGACGACTCCAAACGGCTCATGCGCACCGCACGCAAATGCTTGGATGAGGCCATCAAGCTCTGCAAGCCCGGTGCGCTTTTCCGTGACCTTGGCAAGACCATGTACGTTTTCGCCCGACTTCTCCTTTTCGGCCGTCCGTGACTGCTAGATGCTGACGGGTTGGCTTTGCAACCTGACATGACAGTGAGCCCATCGCGCGGGCGAACGGCTGCTCTGTCGTGCGCACATACTGCGGGCACGGCATTAACGACCTGTTCCACTGTGCACCGAACGTTCCCCACTACGCGAAGAACAAGGCTGTCGGCACGATGAAGCCCGGGATGTGCTTCACCATCGAACCTGTGCGCATTCTGTTCAACTGTTCCTCCCGTCTAGGTTGACGCTAACCATGTTTCCCGCCACTAATCGGCCTGCTACATTAGATGATCAACCTTGGTCACTGGGACCTCGAGCACTGGCCAGACGACTGGACGTCCGTCACGATCGACGGAAAGCGGAGTGCGCAATTCGAGGAGACCCTCCTGTACGTTGTTGTGTTGGTTGTCCTCTTATGTGTTCACTCACTCATACTTGTACAATCCAGAATTACCGAGACGGGAGTCGAGGTACTCACTGCGGGCAAGCCGCGAGAAGACCTGCAATAGATGTCCGAGTCGACATCGGACGGGCATACTGACGCGTCCCGCCGGGATGCGCGTATCGAGCCTCCGACGATCGGCTGTAGTACGGCTGCTGGGGATGGCTTGTCGTGTAGAGCTGTGTTTGACTCGTGTTGGTATTAGTATTCGGTATCCGTAAGGGAGCGACACATCGCAGACAGACAACAACAGTGCTACGCTAGAGGCAGCTGGCCATTTCACAGGAGTCCTAAGCTAAAGAAAAACAAAGCTGGTCCGAGTCAAATTCGCCGCCTTCCTGGAGGCGGGACGTCCTTTTGGTTATCTGAGCGGGACATTCTGGCCGCGTCACCCTGAAGCTGGTGCTCCATCCTGACGCGATATCCACCATCTGTGAGTTTGTGCGATCATTGAGGGCGGTCCTGGCTCGACCGCCGCTTCCGCATCTCAGAGTTCAAGTCCCTCGTCGCCTCTTGGAATGGTTCCTTCCTGTCCACCTTTCCGATGATCTCTACGGGCACGTCGTCCGACAAGCTCGGCTTCCGTGCGCGCACCTGCCCACGGAAGTGCAGCCCCTCAGCGTCCGACACTGCCTCCTCACCAGTCGCCGTAGAAGTCGAGGTCGCAGTGGCAGTTGGGGAAGTAGGCGTGAACGCGAGCGAGTTCGTGTTCGCAGCACTGGAGGTGCGCCGCAGACGGGTGATGTCCGCGTATGAGCTGCGCTGGCTGCGAGGCCGCGTTGCGAGAGAAGCACCGTCGGGCACGATGAGATTGTCGTAGTCGGGCGCGTCTTCTTCGTCGGATACGTCGGGCGTCGCCGCGCGACTGATCTCTTGACTGCGTGTGCCTGCCCATGCGCTCGTGCCACGCGTTGCGCTGCGACTCCAGCCGAAGAGGCGTTCGTCGAGCCATGTCTGCGAACGGACGTTAGTACAAGCCTAGAGGACCGGGAGTATGCACCATACCATGGGATGTGAGAGGAGGTTGCCTTGGGCATCCACTCCACCCGTTGCGCTCTTCCTCCGCCAAATGCCAGGCTGCCCTGAAGAGGGGGGTGCAGTTGCGGACGGAACGAGGATACGCATCTGCGGGGCGTCAACACATCAATACTTGCCATCGTGTGATGCCAGTTGTGAGATTACCTGGTCAAAATCTTCGAACAGCTTGGGTCCGAATTCGTTGATCACTTCGGCAAGCTCATTCGCGACGTCTTCTCTCATCTTCTTGAGTCTGTCCAGTGATCGCTGCTGTCCCGGGAAGAGGGCAACGACCAGAGGTCGCAGTGACCTTTGCGTGATACCGTCAGAATGATATCATGCACACCAGATGTACACAATCTTACTTCAGGACGTCCATCCCCGCTTCGCCGAATTTGAGGGCAGCGTACCCGATCAAGGGCAAGATCGTGAGGACAATGAACGGCGTCCAGATCCTCCATTTATGCGGCACACCGGCTTTGACTGCCACGAAGGCTGCGAGCAGGGCGTAGAACGTGTACAGCACTGGCGTCACACCCAATGCCACGAGGATCTTCCATGTCGCGAGTACATCCCTACCAGCGATCTTGACCTCGGACGCCGCCAAGGCCTCTGATTTCCCACCAATTCAGCATAGCCCTGGTGAGTACCAAGTCAGCAATCTCACCTTTCGCTTTCTTCCGGGAGATAATTGAGGCAGTGACGAAGATAGGGCCGTTCAAGATGACTCCGGGCAACGCCAACACGGTCCAGACAGTCAAGAGGATCAGGCGATATGATAGCAGGCCAAACGTCTTCCATCCAGCCTTCTGAGCTTTGGGTACCTATCAATCCGCTACGGGTTCAGTCTTAGGCAGACAGCGAGACTAGTAGCTTTTACTCTACCTGATGGTCACGAAGACCCAAATCTCGAAGTAGGCGGTTATACTTGAGTACATCATCTCGTAGCTTCTGTACTTTAGGCTCGTCCTTGAAGTGGAGGTAGCCCTGAAGGAAGCGCTTGTTGAGCTCCACTACTTGACCTAGCGTCAAGTGCTGTCCAGGGGTCTTGTATAATCTCCGAGCGGCTTGAATGAGCTATTGGACGTTAGCTAAGGTTAGGCATGTATTCCCAACCAGGCTACTGACCATCAATGTGTCGTAATCTGGCGCCCTCAAGGTGACAGTCTTCAGGGCGTCATAGATGATGTCCAAGAACTTTCCGACCGCTTCTCTCTTCTTTTCTCCGCCTTGCTTGAACATGTCCACGAACTCTGGCGGTACATCAAGAGGCGAACCAAATTCGATCACTGCACGAGACCGGAAGCGGTGGGCATGGAAGTAGGACAAGCCGACTGGCACGATTTTGACCCGCAGGTCTGGGTTGTTAGCCATGGCACCCAGCGCCATGAGAGAAACACCGGCTTTCAATGGGAGCAGGTCTGTCCGGTCATGGCTACCACCTGCGAGGCGTGAGCAACTTCACAAGGAGTTTGCCACGTATCCTACCTTCAGGGAAGATACAGATTGCACCACCTTCCGTCAGGGACTGGTATACGTGCTGGTACATTTCATGCTGGTCGACAAAGGGCAACCTCTTGAAGGACACGCCTTGCTGTCCGCCCGCCTGAAGTTCCCTGATCTTCTCGCGCAGTTTGGGTGTGCCCGGGAACTCCTTCCGGATTCTCAGCTGTGTGTCTGAGATGACCTCGACGACCTCGGCAACACCGGAGCCCACGCCCCTTGACAACATGACTTGCATTTTCGGCGTGAACTCGGTCGTGAAGCGAGTGCCGTGGCCAATCACTAGACATGGGTCTTCCTCCGAGATCGAAACCTCACCCGTCCCGGGCTTCGCATAGTCAGCAGCGCGAGCGACGGGAACTGCGAGAATGGTTGGGTATTGTACTTCAGTAATGTGGTTTTGACACTCACTGCTAGCCATCATCCTCGCAAAGAACCCAATGACCTTCCGCTGCATACTCTTCGCTGCAATAAGGGAGCGCACATGTCGGCCTGTCTCACGGTGCACTTGTTGATACAGAAGGAGCGGGTCAAGGAACTAGCAGGGATACTGTAAACATCTCTATCGCGTATCTTCACAAGTGCTTGCACACCTGGTTATTGTGCGGCGCAGCCACGAAGATGACGGGGCCCTCGCGAGGTATGTTGAACGCGCCGCGAGGCCTGATCTCACGGAAGAAGATGTTGGTGACTATCCTCCAGAAGACAAGCGCAGCATCGTAGACAAGGTCGGAGTTCTGTTTGCTATGTACAACAGCCGTCATGAATGTAGAGATGGTCGTGGCAGAGTCGTGAGCAGGTAAGGAGGTAACCGGTCGTGGCCGCAGCGAGGGAGAAGGGAGAGCATTAATTACTGGGCGCTTTGGGGTGCTGGCCTCGTTCTGCCGTTCAGTGTCGTCAATCATGTGTCGGTCACCAGGTCCGTCTCTCAGGGTCCTCTTCCCCAAACATTCCAGAGCGCAGTCTGGCCAGAGCCGCGCTAGAAGACATCTCAATTACACCTGTATTATCTTGTCTACAGTAGAGAACCGATGCATGCTTGGTATACACATGTGCAGATGCAGTCACAATATAAATCCCATGCTCCTCCCGTCCGGCCAATCAACTCGTCGGAGACCGGAGCGTCGCGAGCCCAGATGGCGTCGAACGTCCGTGTGAAGACCCATTGCTCGCGGTACTCGACCGGTACTGGAAGATGTCGTGCAGCCTCGACAACTTCTCCTGCTGGTCACCAGGAAGGTCGGAAATACTGGACCGAGGAGGCGAGCGTGGCGAGGTCTCCCGAAGGGATCCCGTGCGAGACCCCGCAGGAGAGGTGGGCGTTCCTGGCGACATTGCGTCGCGGTCTAGGTGGGGTAGATCAGCGAGTGGCGAACAATAGGAAGGAAACACTGTACTGACTGCTCGACGAGCTCATTGTTCGTTCACGCCCATTGGACTCCAGGCCTGTGCAAAATGTGAGTGAATGCAGTAGAAATATTGCAAACAACAGGGACGTACGAGACAAAGTCTGTGCCACCGCAACATTACGCTCCTCGTCCTCAGCTGCACGGCTCGCGAGTGCACGGGTGATATACTTGCGGAATGCGGGTCCCGTCGACTCCAAGATTTTATCCACCTTCGCCTTCTTGTGAGGGTACGCTTTGAGGTAGTGGTGTAACTCTGTGATACCCTCCTTGTGCATAGCTCCGGTGGTCTCACTGGAGATGTGGTCGATGATGACGTTGAGTTGGTCGTCGAGGTCTGGCTCCTGTACTGTCTCTGCTGTCGAGGAAACGCTGCGACTACGGGTATGGCTGGAGGAAGACGGATAGCGGGGGTCTGAAGTGACCGATCGAGAGGAGACCGTCTCTTGTGGAGAAATAGGTCGACTGAGTGTAGATGTGGGACGTCTGGCCTCCTCCCGGATGATGTCGGAATTGCGGAGAGGGACTTCTGCAGCAGTCTTGGTGGAGGAGTTAAGGATGCGGTATACGTAAGGATAGACGATAGTTGCAGAGGGATCGTCGAAGGCGGAAGAGAGATGGTCGTATACGTCGTCGCCATAGTGAGCTGTGGTACAGTTAGTAACTTACAAGACTTCTTCTTGAGCCATATGCGCATATCAACTCACCAACTACGTGTTGAATTATGACCTTGATGGTCCTTAACGGCATGTCCCCACACGGGACCTTGTTTGTGGCACGGGCACGCCATTCGTTGGGCGGAACGGATTGTAGGAAGTGCTCAACGGCTGGGAAGAGCTCCACCGGGTCGAGCACGCCCTTCTCCAGATCCTGAGGAATATTCCTCGCCAACTTCCAGACACACTTCAGGACCAGCTCAGCAACCTTGGCCTCTTGTGAGTCCGGGCTCGTTCCGTTGGCAGGGAATGGTTTGACTATCCGCAATAGAAGTGCGAAAAGTGCGCTGCATGCTTGGGTTGAGACATGGTTGTCAGCGAATGGGTGTGTCAGACTCACCGGAAGATGGACATCCTCCTGCCTGTAGCG
The DNA here is from genome assembly GCA_029747595.1 of Trametes cubensis. Lineage (NCBI taxonomy): Eukaryota > Fungi > Basidiomycota > Agaricomycetes > Polyporales > Polyporaceae > Trametes > Trametes cubensis. The sequence goes on from JAPEVG010000385.1 coordinate 24,999, forward strand.
AACAGCCGTAGGATGATCATGTTGATGAACCGCGACAAGTCCTTGACTTTCGTGTCAGGACTGTTATCCGTTTGAAGAAGACGAAGAGTCAACTCTTCCAAGAGCGAGGTCAATATATCGACAGTCAGAGACTCCGCAAGGAAGACATGGTCACAGAACGCGTTCAACGTTTGAATCAGATGCTTCGCCAAGCGGAAGTTCTCCGGCAGTGTGATGTCCTCGGGGTGTTCGAAGACATGCGCCATTTGAAGCGTGATTGTCTCTATGAGCCCCTCAGTATGCTCTGCCAACTCCTGGTACGCAGGAGAGGATGGTCCTTGCTCAGGTCCAATCTCTAGCACCTTCTGAATTTTCTTCAGCGCATCGACGCTACGTGACGGATCGTTGCTCAAGATGCTCGAGATCGTGACAGTAATATCCTCGGATGCGGGGTCTTGCCGCTCCTCATGTTCATCGTATGCATGGTGACCGAATCCGCCTCTGTGACCGTTGGCTTGGAAGACATCGTCAAGAGACGACCGCGACGACGTAGACGGGGGAGGCAGGGCACTTGAAGCCGCAGTGCTGGCCAAGCGAGACCGTGGAGGACCCAGGCGCGATGGGAGGAAGGTTTTTGGTCGTCCCGCGGCCGTGGGTGAAGTTGGCTGAGCGACATGGGAAGGGCCCGGGATCTTTCCACCTCGGGCAGGAGAACTTGGCCTAGCGAGATGTGAGGGGGCAGGGGAAGAGGAGCGRGCAGGTTGCGAAGGGGAGCCTGGGCGTGCGATACGCGAAGGTGCCACGAGTGCAGGACTCGCTGACCGGGGGACTGCACTCGCCAGACGAGACACAGGTCCAGGAGCGGGGGATCCGGATCTGGGAATACCCGTGGCTATACGCGAGGCGTGCGTTGCGATGGGGGCAGTCTCGACTCTGTCAGGGCTGCTCATGCCTGGTACTCGACGGAGTCGCTCTTCAAGTTGCGTCTTGTCCTTCGGCGATAGGGGCCCGACCAACGACCAAATCTTCTCTCCGACCAGTACGTATCCCTCGCTAATACCGATAGTCCAGGTTACCATCTATAACGGGATCACAACGCATTGAACTCACCTCAGAACAGCAAGAGCAGACTTCCGCACTTGTGGGTCCTTGTCCGAGATCATGCTGGCGACAACTGGGAACGCCTTCGCAGGCTCGCACGCCCCGATGCCGAAGCGTTTCAACAGACTTGCGAGCTCATCCAAGGTACCCTGGCGAGTCTTCGCGACCTTCGATTTCAGGCCGTTCTCCAGCAATAACTGGAACACGCGACTGTACGCATAAACCTTCGGGAGGGTCTGGACGATCTGTGAAACACGAGCACGAACGGGTTCTCGCGCATCGCCAAGCTGCCTGCTTGTTAGACTAGCGCCTACGTAACAGCGGATGATCTCACCTTGTGAACGATAGTCGGGATGAAGCACATCGCCTCCTGGTCGGACAGCTGATAGTCGACGCTCTGCAGGAAGGCAAGGACGGCATCGACGACGTCCATACACTTCTGCACAAGGTTGGACTGAGGTTCGTGGGCCTTGAGAGACACGAACTTCAATGCGAGATCAGAATTTGCGATACAAACAGCTTGCTGCTGATCGTCCCCAGTGTGTGCGCTGGTGTAGAAGTCTTGAATCATGTTCAGGCCGGAGACATGGTCGTTCACCGCGTTGTGGTCATGACTGAAGAGAAGGGCAAGAAGCTCCTTCGATGCGTGAGGCTCCATCTGATGTTGCAGGAGTTCCGCGAGGTCCTTGCGTGACGGCCCGCTTTCGATGACCCATCGATTCCCGTCTTTGGCAAGGCGCAACCTCTTCGTGTCGGGGTTGGGGCTGGTGAAGATCATAGGACTTGAGATATCTGTCGGAAGATGGGCGGGCGGTTTCGAAGGGCCACCGATAGCTGCACCAGGTCTCTTGAGACCTGTACCCAGCTTGGAAGGAAGGCGGGATGTAGTCGCTTCTACCGGCGTTTCAGCACGTGACTCGGGACGAGATACAGTTCCCTGAGGCAACTTGCGTCGCACACCAGTAAGTTTGCTCGGAGGTGCCATCTTCGTAGCCGGCTCTGCGGCAGGAGGGGGAGAGGGAGCTGATGGAGCAGGGCTGACAGAGGGCGCCTTCGCTACCGCAGGTGCGGCCTTCGTGGCAGGGGCTGCAGCTTTGGCAGCCGCAGGTGCCGGGGCGCTCTTCGCTACAGCGGGTGCGGATCCACGAGCAGCCTGAATCAAAGGCACGGCGGTAGATTTGGATGCAGGCTTAAGCGAGTTCGTTTGGTGCATGACATGATCGAATCCGACAGAGGCGATTAGAGTCGGCAGAAGAGCTTGGGCACCTTTTCGGACGTCCCCATTCCTGTCGTCGAGGCAGCTTACAACATGGCCTGCCCAACTGCTGAGATCGAGACCTGCGGGTAGTTCGTGTTCTTTGAAGTAGTCGGCAATCCAGTTGAGCAAGGACGCCCGTTGCAGGGGGTTGGGGGATTCGAGCGCGGTCGCAATCCCGGGGACAAGCGGTTCGAAGCCCTCGCAAGCATTGACAATGGCAGTCAATGTCTGTAGAGCAGCAGCACGAATAGGGGCCTTCTGATCAGCAAGAACGGATGCAACGGGTACGACGAAGAACCGAGTGTGCTTCTCGAAGGGCTTGCCCATTCCAGTGGCAATTCGGGCGACTATATCGAGGGCAAGACTTTGGACCGCCTTGTTGGCATCCGTGACTCGCGCTTTCAAAACTTGACCGATCTCGCCTGCATCACTCGGCGTCAGTGCATACTCTAGCATTTACTGGAAGAAGCAAGAACGCACCCATGTTAGGCTTCAACCGCTTGTTTGCACCTTGGTCGAGGATAGCTTGAAGGGTCTCGAGGGCTTCCTTCTTCGTCTTCCATGCATCGCTCTTTGCATCCGCCAAGATTGTTGTTCCCTTGAGCAAGCTATCGATCTCCACTCGAGGGAACAGGTCGTCCAATGGGTCACCACCAGCTGCGCTAGCTTTGCCAGCAGGGCCGCCCGCTGGCGCCAAGTTGGCGAGATCTGCAGAAGTACGAGTTGGTTCCGGCGCCGGGTTACCTTCCACTTTGTCGAACTCGGTGTGAATCGTTGCAAGCAGTTGCGGGTTCAAGTCCTCGAGTAGATCCTTGATGGCTGATACGAATTGTCAGTGAACGCCATCCAAACACTCGAGCGATGACATACATGAGCCTGCGAACAGCTTTACAGTCACAAGTGTCTTTGTAGCGTTCGTGCGCACAGCAGCGTTGGAGTTCTTCAGCGCAGTCTTGAGGAACTCGATGAGGCTTCGTAGTGAAAGACCCGCGATACCAAACTCTACGAGAGCCTGCTCCACCCAAGTGAGGGCATCAGCGAGGACTTTCGGCGCCTTCTGCTTCGAGAGGGGCTCGTACGCTATACAACGGTCAGATGACAGTTACTACTAGTGATATCGTTGGACGAACCATGACCAAGCACGAATTGAAGGGAGGTCTTCTCTGCGAATAGCAGAAGCGTTTCGCCAGCCGGCTTCTTCAGCTTCATGTCGCCCAGCTTCTCGCTGAGATGAGGTACACAGAGCGCGACAGAAGAACGGCCAAAGGTAGGGCAACGCTCGGCCAAGATCTGGAGGATGCCATAGAGTTTCGTCGAGACCTGGGAGAGAAAATGTACGATATCAGAGCCATCCAAGTAATGTTAACCGAAAACACTAGCGAAGCAGCGCACCTGGAAGTTTTTCTCGTTCCAACCCCTCTTAGCCAGGAAGCGCACGACAACCTCAGAATCGAGCTCGCCCGCAGAACTCTCTACCCAGCTTGTCATTCCTTCCAGTGCAGCCAGGCGCACCTTCCAATTAGAGTCGCCTAGCTCGGTAGCATAATTGGCCGGTATTAGCTCTGCAGCGAGCGCTTCGGCATCCTCAGCTGTATGCTTGAATTTGACGGTGTCGAGAGCGCCTGGCGCAGGGGCAGCACCACCTTTGGCGGGCTTCGCCGCGGCAGCGGCCGCAGCCGCAGCCGCAGGTGGAGGCTTCTTGACTGCTGGCGCCGCTGCCGCTGGAGGGGCGCTCCCGTCTGCTCCAGCTGCAGCGGGTTTCTTGGCCTAGAAGCCAGTCAGCAAATGCATGCAGCGGTGTCGTGAGAACATACGAGTAGACGTGCGGGAGGTTTCCGGAGAGGCTTGTTCTCTGTAGGCGTTAGGACTTCCTCTTCAACAGGAGTCGCCGGAAGTGCCGTGGTTGGCGGTTGCTTTGGAGGCGGAGGTTTCTTCCTGGGCGGCTCCTTTGCTGCAGCAGCAGCAGCAGCAGAGGCAGCAGGTTTAGCAGGTTTGGGAGGCGGACCAGACCCGGCTTTCGCCTTGACTTTGGCATTATCATACGCCTCCTTGACTTTTGCCTTGCGGACGTCCGCCAGGCCGTCCATCAAGGCATTGAGAGGTCGTTCGCCAACCATCTTCATCAAAGTTCCAAGACAGATCGCGGCCTCGTTACGGGCGCCTTCGAAAGAGTCCTCCAGGAGGGAAGCCAATGCTTCAGACAAGGGCTTGATCTGGGGTGCAGGTATGGGAGTGGACGATGTTGACAGGCAGCGTGCTATGAACTTGAGCGTCCCCTCCTTCACCTGAGGGTTCTTCGAGTTGAGAGCAGGGAGCGTGTCGGGAAGGATGTCTGTCAAGTTTGTCTGCAGAGACGTTACGTTAGAGGCAGGCTGGGAAAATCAGAATGTCTCCCTACCGTCGTGAAGATCGCATCCAGCGCGTTACCGATGGCATCCGTCACATTGACCTTTCTCTCCTTCAATCTCTCAAGCATCAGCGGTACTGTGCTTTCCCTATACCTGGCGAATGATTCCATCATGCTCTTCGCCAACCCTTCCAAACAGTTCGCTGCGACCATGACACAGTTGATATTCGCGTCTTTCTGGATGCACGTAGCAAGCGATCTAGCGACTTCGCCCAATTCAGGCGCATCCTTGATTCGTGGCGACGCGTTCACCAGGCTGAGCAGTTCGTCCAACGCCTCTTTCCTCTCCTTCCACTTGGATGACTTGAGCGAGGCCTGCAAATTCGCTGGTAGCTTTGGAACGATGTCAACCTCCTCCGCGAACATCCTGGGATCCGGAGGCGCTTCTGGATCATTATTTCCTCTATAAACAACAGGCGATCTGCATAAAGGCTTAGTTGACGTACCTTCTACTGGTGGTGCACCTTCTTCGCCCTCCTCGCCTGCCTCTGCCGCTGCTTCAGCCTCTCTTGCACCAGCCCTAGTCATCCGCTCGGGTTTAAGGGATCCTCGGCCTTTACCCTCCTTCTCCAATTCCTCGAAGGCCTCCTTCAATTCTTTGACTTGTACGGGCTTGAGGTCAGCCAGCCACGACTCGATCCCCGGACCGATGTATTGATACAGCACATGTGCAAGTTGTGTCCCTTCGGCACGGACGGTCTTGTCAGAGTGCGCAAATATCTTCGGGAGCGCCTTCAAGACTGGCGCAGGTGGCGTGACTGACGTGCCAAACTGTCTGTGGTTTGGCGGTTACGACGGCTCAGACTCATATAAACACAATACGTCTGGAGGAATGGGCTCACTTGACAATCTCTCGAAGGGCAACCACACACCCCGCGACAGTTTTGGGTTGCTTTGCGCCCAAACCTGGTAATATGCACTCCTGGAAGCCACAGTGAGGTCAAGCCAGGTATTAGGATCGAGGTACCTACCACCACCCCAGCAGCGCTATTCTCTACTTCCACATACTGCAGCGAGAGCTCTATGGCCTGCGCCTTCGTCCCAGCGCGTGCTGACCCGAAGCATTTCTCGACCAAGGCGGGCATGACTACTTCTCGCGTGCGAGCAGCATTCTCTCCGGCGAACTTGACGAAAGCGACCAGACACTCGAGACCCTTCTCCTGTGCGACGGCGTTGGCATCTGTGGCAATCTTCTTGAGGGTATCGGGGTTGTTGATATATGGCTTGAAGGCAGGATCGGAGTCGGAGGCAGTGGTTTGGAACGTCTTGACGAGAGCCTCATAGGCACTGACGCGCGCCTTCCAGTTCTTGTGAGCAAGCCTGTCTGAAATAGGAATAGTATTGAAGTCCTCCTCCGGGGGCGGCGCGCCGTCCGCCATCGCGAGGACAGAAGTAGCAAGAACGAGTGTGAACGAGCACGAGCGGAGAAGTGTTGAGATCACACGGGACTCTGACTGCTACGCGCCGCGCGCGACACACGCGCGTCTGATCGTCTCGTGGCTCCGCAACAAACTCCGAGCCCGATGATTCGAACTCCGCTTGTATACTACGGCCACTTCGGTGACGTTCGTGGCCATGACTTCTGCCTTGACAATGACATATCTTAGCTGGTTTCGACAACACAAACACCAAGTAACCTGCACTTGGTGACTTCGCGCCGTCAGCCTGCGCTATGCCACACCACTCCCCTGTCCGACAAGACTTGCATAGACGCGTTGTTGGCCGCACAAACTTGCTAATCCTTCAGTCATCTTGGCTTGCAATCCTTCCCAGGCCTTTCTTGCTTCTGTCCCTCTACGCGGGCCGACCACCAGATGATGAGGTCGCAGGCTGTACGGCAGCAACGTACTACACGTTTGCACCCGATAAGATTCTAGCCTTCTGAGCCCCCTACCAAACTGGATGGCCTTCTCAGACTTTCGCAGATCGCGTCGTCTTCCCCGGAGATGCACCTGCAGCGGCCTAGCCTGGTAAGTGATTAAGCAATGCTGGGGCCGTTGTGTACGCCTGTGATCCACCTGCCAGGCGCCATTGCGAGTCGGCGATGCAACAGTCTCCATACCGCTGGTCCTTTGCTGCCCGTTCAATGTTTCAGGAGACAGACGAGACGATGTAAAGCATTCCGCTGCGAGAGCATCTGCCGTCCCGTCTCCACGTGCCGCAATGCAGATCCTAGCCATGCCATAATGTCTAGGCTTCTTCAATCCATTCATACGCTGTTGGTGCCACCTCCGCGCGGGATCTCACCTGGGTATGGCAGTAGGGTGGCCAATGCATCTGATCCACCTCTCCTGCGGCGCCTCATGTCCACCTTGCGTCGTGTTTTCCGCGGCCCTTTGCCCTGCGCTTTGCTGTAGGGAGTGGCCACCGACGCTGAGACATCCTCTCTTGGCTTAGGAAACCCTGTAACCACGCCCATCTCCCTGACCTCGCTGCAAGCTGCGGGTAATGTTGCGGTGCATAGCTACCTATCTGGGACGATCGCCTTTCGAAGAGATCCGTTCGATTGTGGTAAACAGGTATCCAGATCCGTCGTGCTCGAGTAGTTGGATTTCATGGGCAGCGCCGCCTGTTATGTGTAGCAGGGCCGTCGACGCCTGCGCAGCGTTCCGTTGCACTCGGCCCCGAGCGTTGTAGCTTAGCGACGTTGTTGTACACTGTGGGCACAGTATGACCTCACCCTCGCTTCTGCCCGATTCGTCCTCCGCACACCTGGAATATGAAATGCCTCCATGGGCGCAAACGGTCGACGTTGCAAGGAATGATATGAACATGGTAAAGTGTACATGTGGGCGTGATTACGGACTATACTGTAGCAGCCTAACTATGATGCATGAGGTGGTGAGAAGTCTGGAATACATATGGTATGTGCAGTATGAAGGGAGGCAATGCGACGAGAAGGACATTACGGCAAGACAAAACAGCAAAAGGACGAATACGTAGAGAGCGGACCGTAGCCTATTTTGCGACTATGAAGGGCAGTATTCTAACTGACAGCGATGGTCAAAGATGTGAGACGAGGAACAATATGCGACGAGCAGCGAAGGAGAAGGAATTATGACAATACCGGACATTAAACATGAGTACCATGCGAGCAATAGGATCGAATAAGATAGAGTCCGACGGAAAGGGGCGCGGCCTCTGAAGGTCCGTGGACGAGGTCGTCATGTCTCGCGGGCATTTTGGTACGTGGCGGCAGTGGAAAACGTGGGAGCACCTCACGCCCGCTCCAGTTTGAACGCGACACGGGTGTCGCTC
>JAPEVG010000386.1:12127-32886 GCA_029747595.1 Trametes cubensis
TANGGAGGAKAGYCKTCGGRGTTSGYRACACYARCTGCATATAAAGGTCTCCACGGCATGTGCTATATATTCAGAAACAACAGTACTGCTTCAGCTCAAAGATGRCCTTTYYCAGCTTCACTCTCTTGAAGAGCCCTCTCGATGCTATATACATTCTCCTTGCGGCCAGCATCATCCTCATCACATTACTGAGCTGGAGGCGCGACCGCACGCGCGCACCCCTACCACCCGGACCTCGCGGTCTCCCATTTGTGGGCAACATACTCGATGTCTCGCGCGAGCAGCCTTGGCGGGCTTTCCAGAAGCTTGCGCACAAGTATGGTGAGTCGCGTTCATCGCCCCGCCCCCGACCTGCTCGACCCYTTAACAAGRCTCCCTTATTTCTAGGCGATGTGGTCTGCGTTTCGGTCCTCGGCCAGACCACGGTCGTCTTGAACTCGGCYGCTGCTGCYTTCGAYCTACTGGACAAACGGTCATCCATCTACTCATCCCGTCCTGAAGCCATTGTTTCTATCTCTCAAATGTGCGTACCATCRATATTGACACTCTTKACATGTAACGTCCTCTCCTCTCGATGCAACGATCCCAGGGCCATATCGTTGATAATCACTCTTTTCCACAGGCTTGGATGGGAGTGGGTTCTACCTTACATGCCCTACAACCATCGTTGGCGCCGCGCGCGACGCTTGTTCTGGCAGTATTTTCAACCAAACGTCGTGGAGCAGTGGCATCCGTCGCAAACCCTCGAGGCCCGCCGCCTTCTCAAAGACCTGCTTGAGGATCAGACCAACGTTGACTTCAATACGAACTTGTGAGTATGCCTTCTCCCTGGTGTATCATCCGTATATTGATTCGGCTTTGATGCAGGTCTCTTACCAGATCTCTGACAAGTGCCGCATATGGTTTGTCTGCGAAGGACGTCGGGTCGCGCTTTGTGGAGTTGTTCCACGACGCGGAAGTTGGTGCCTCCGAGGCGTTCAGCCCTACGGTGCTGGCTATTCCATGGTTGCGTCGTCTGCCTTCATGGTTGCCGGGAGGTTACTGGCAGAGAAAGCTCCCGTACTGGAAGCTGTTGGCCAAGAAGGCCATCGAGTTCCCGCTTGAGGCCGCTCGGGATGCAATGGTGACTACTCTGTTCTTTGAAAGCGTGTGCGCCGTTTGCGAGGGTTTCTAACGATCTCACAGGACCGAGGTGACGCGAAGCACGCGATGCTGAGCAGACTGTCAGATACACTAGAAGGTGAAGAACCGGAGATCACGACAGCGCTCACCAAGACTCTCACTGCGACGACTTTCTTGGCGGGCACAGACACGGTACGAGCATTCTCCCTCACTGTCCTGCGATCATGTTATTCACTACCACCACACCTACTTCAGACTTCTGTAACGCTCCAGGGATTTTTCTGTGCAATGCTCCTGTACCCCGAGGTACAAAAGCGCGCACAGGAGGAGCTTGACGCCGTCGTTGGGCCCGACAGACTCCCGCATTTCGACGATCGCGCGTCGTTGCCGTACGTTACCGCCATCGTCAAAGAGGCGCTCCGGTGGCACAACGTCGCGCCTCTCGGCTTGCCTCATAGCTGCACGGCCGATGATGAATACAGGGGATGGCATATACCGAAAGGAGCGACTGTTATGGCCAACGTCTGGTGCGTTCTAACCAACGCTATGATTCTCTAGGTTTCTCACCATCCGCGTCCTGCAGGGGCATTCTGCACGATCCTGAGCATTACTCTAACCCGGAAACCTTTGATCCTGGTCGCTTCTTGAAGGATGGGAAACTGAACGAAGACGTGCTCGATCCCGCTACCGTGATGTATGGATTCGGCCGAAGGTATGTATGTGCTCAACGTCCGCCGTACAGGATGTTGTGGTTGATCTGAACCTGCCTCATCCAGAGTGTGTCCTGGGAGGTACTTCGCGGACAACTCGTTGTTCATTAACATCGCCTCGCTGCTCCACGTATTCGACATCAAGCCCGCTGTGGATGAGAACGGCGCCGCTGTTCCGGTGAAATACAATGTGACGTCGGGATTGGTGCTGTACGTTTTCGCAAGCGTGATGGACGACCGTTGTGACCSTATGAACTGACTTGTCACCCYGTMTAGGATGATAGAGCCGTTCGAATGCTCTGTCCGCCCGAGATCGAAGGCCGCCGAGGCTCTCGTACGGAATGGTTTCGACATCGAGTGAATAAACTCGAGASCCATGACTCAAGCCAAGCGGCTATACTAGATTGGAGTTCGAATTATGTACGGCACAGCGCTCCTAANTNATRGATYCACGTCAGTANNNCGATAGCATATGTGGACGCGACGGKAAAGCAAGATACTTCCTTAGTACTGAGCCAGCSACAACAAGGAGCACCGGGGCAAAGTACGAATCCTTCATGGGCACACGTGATTGTACGATGTGCGATCGCTAGCGAAGTTCACGATGTTACTTGTAGTCTCRTATAGGTGGGGCCTATATGTACAACTGGCCGTCAACATTGTGAACCGATACTATCACAGGCCGTAGGACACCGAATATCTACCTCAGCTAACTAGCCGGAATTTCATCTCCAACGTTCCCGACCGGAGCACGGGGTCGTTTCAGTGCYCTTGCGCGGCAACTTGTTTCGTACCGTCGCAGCTGGTGGCGACCAATGCCACAGTATTGCAGAACTGCCGTAGTTATTATGATTTGTGGCCCAAGCCACAAATGACGGCAGAGCCGCTATACCGCCGGAAATGGCTCTTCACGCCGTGACGCAAATAGATTCGGGAAGTTGAATGTCTTGAAAGCTGCAAGTTCAATTGGCCGCCCTGATGGGCATGGCGGAGCGCCCTGYGGAGAAGTTGGAGTTGAAGCCTGCGACTCGCGGTCKTCAGGTAAYATATTGCCACGCATGTCAGTCCACCATCTACGCATGACCTCTCTTCCACAGGCGTGAACCACATACGCTACCTACGCTTCCGTTCGTYCCGACCATATTACAGTRGCGCACTGCACCTGCATACAGTGATGCCAGTGTGAGTCCATCGTGGCAGTCTCTTGAAGCTCTTCAGTCGTTGATATCTGTCAGCATGTGTTCCAAGAAACACCCGCATGTACTAACCAAGGCTATTTCTAACTCATCGCCACTCGGTGGATTCAGTGCGGCTCGCACGAGCGCAGAAGGTTTACCTGTCGCTGAAAACTACGTCAAGGTCGTCCGATTCTCAGAGCAACAAGACCAACCTGACAAAGCTGTGATCAAGCCACGAAACCACAAGACGTAAGGAATCGTGGAGTTAGTGTGAAGGGCCACATATAAARGCCTCTATGCGACGTGCCGACKGGCATCAAGCAGTGCTCAAGCATGGACTTGCTCGGTTCCTYCCCTACAAGAGGGCCCCTCGAGGCCGTGATCATACTCCTTACAATCAGCGCCATCCTGATTGCAGTCTTGAGCCGGAAACGCAACCTGGCGCCCCTACCACCTGGGCCACGGGGCCTCCCACTAGTGGGCAATGCATTTGACGTCCCGTACGAACAGCCATGGCGGGCCTTCTGGAATTGGTCAAGGAAGTATGGTGAGTCGTGTGCACACTTGTCCTCAGTAGCTTGCGGCTCACATTCTTCGGTTATAGGCGATGTGGTTTGCGTTTCGGTACCTGGCCAGACAACGGTTGTCCTCAACTCTGCCGCCGCGGCATCTGACCTGCTGGACAAACGGTCGTCCATTTATTCATCCCGTCCTGAACCRATGATTTCGATCTCTCGAACGTACGTACCATCGTCGTGACTTGCATCGACGCTACTTGCCTGAGGGATTTTACCCTCTCGAGGCAGCGATTAAGATCTGAGTACTGATATTGACAACTTACTGTGACAGGCTAGGTTGGGATTGGTTTATGACTTTCATGCCCTACGACGAGCACTGGCGCCGTGCACGCCGCTTGTTCTGGCAATACTTCCAACCAAGCGTCGTGGACCAGTGGCACACATCACAGAATCTTGAAGCCCGTCGTCTTCTCCGAAATTTACTGGAAAAGCCGGCCGACGTTGAAGACGTCGCAAAGTTGTGAGAGTTCCTTCAGGAAATATTCCGATGAATCCGCATCTCAATGACTCTCAATTTCAGGGCAATCACCAGGTCTTTGCTGAGCACCGCATATGGCTTACCTGCAAAGGACGCCGGAAAACGCTTTGTACAGCTGTTGAACGAAATTGAAGACGGCCTCACCGAGGCTTACAGCCCCACGGTGCTGGCACTTCCCTGGTTACGTCGCTTGCCTGCATGGTGTCCTGGAGGTTATTGGCAACGACAGCTCGTGTCTTGGATGCACTTGGCTCATAAGGCGCTTGAACTCCCATTCGCGGCCGCTCAGGATGCAATGGTGACTATGTCCCGCTCCGAGATTTATGCGATGTATGGACGAGTCTCTAATTTTTTGACAGGGCCGAGGCGACGCGAAGCTAGCGATGCTGAGTAAACTGTCTGACACACTCGATGAGAACGAAACCGAATTCACTACAACGCTCACCAAGAATGTCACCGCAACCACCTTCTTAGCAGGCACAGACACCGTACTGTCACCCTCGCTCGCTATCCGCAAACGGGGCTGATGCGTTCACTTCGCCTTCTAGACTGTCGGGACGCTCCTGGGATTTCTCTGCGCGATACTCCTCTACCCAGAGGTTCAAAAGCGCGCACGGGAGGAGCTTGACGTCGTCGTCGGGCCTGATAGACTGCCGCAGTTCACCGATCGTGCGTCGTTGCCGTACATCAATGCAGTGGTCAAAGAGGCGCTCCGCTGGCACAACATCACGCCTTTCGGCGTACCACACAGCTGCACCGCTGAGGACGAGTATCGGGGACGGACGATCCCTAAGGGAGCCACTGTCATGGTCAACGTCTGGTGCGCTGTCAGACCTATGCTTGAACTATCCAATCGTCCGCTCACCGGCAATGATATAGGGGTATTCTCCATGATCCCGAGCATTATCCCAACCCAGAGACATTTGAGCCTGACCGCTTCTTGAAGGATGGGAAGTTGAACGAGGACGTTCTCGACCCTGCAACTGTAATGTTTGGATACGGCAGAAGGTATGCGTTTACCATCTGCAGGAACACGTCGCCAACACTAACTTGTTCTGCTGGTGCTGTCCAGAATCTGCCCCGGGAGACACTTCGCAGAGAACTCGCTGTTCATCAATATCGCCTGTCTGCTCCATGTGTTCGACATCATGCCCGCGGTAGACGAACACGGCTCTGCCATCCCGGTCAGATATAGTGTCTCTTCAGGGCTAGCGTCGTACGTACTCGTTCAAAGCCTATAGCAGCAAGTTGACAATCTAACGCACCCTGGACAGGACGGTGGAGCCGTTCAAATGTTCTGTCCATGCCAGGTCGGCCGCTGCTGAGCTCCTTGTATGCGATGGACCCGATGTGGAATGATTGGCCCGAGCCGTAGACGTCAACGCCAGTACGATGATGCTGATGCTCTCGAGCGCTCCCAGTGAAGAGAAGAATTGAGGCGTCTTGGACAGATTTAGACTAAAATGTGTACAACTACTTCTTCCGGATGGTTTCATCGCGATCTACCCGGCGCGAGCAGTAAGCAATGTCAACAAAGGCCGGGAACAATAGAAATCGCGTATATTGGGACTTACTGGGTGTTCACGCGACACACATGTCGAAGTATAGATGCGCATCCAGGCATGGATCGCACCGGCACCATCGATGAAGCTGATGGTTGGTACGGTTAGTCATAGACTTGCCAGAGTAGAAACCGGAGCTGCAGGTACCGTCGATACTGGGACCTAACTTCCATTCCATCGCTTCGGCTGTAATGTATTGGCGGGACAAGTACGTCGCACTTGTGGTGCTGACACAATCTCTGCGACTTGTTGCTCCGAGTTCATATGATGCCGTCGATGCTCCGAGCAAGGGGGTCGTATGGATTAATGCCAGTAATGCCAACGCGTCGGAGCAGTAGCCCGGAGAGTTCTATCCTGTCTAAGCAGGCGCAGTGTGTTACCCTGCGGAGGACTTGTACTTGAAGCTCGCGATCGCGTGGTTGCGCGCGATGCACGTCAACCAACCCCTTGCGCATATCTCATTTCTGACCATATCGGAGCGCGCTACAGTTATACGACTTCCTCGTTGGAGTTTGGAGCCGCTGGCCGTTGTCCCATGACAGTATTTTCAGACGCTAGCAAGGGCCATGTCGGATTCTGCGTCCCTCGCAGGACCTATCGCACCTGGTATGGGCGAGTCAGGCGCAACTAAACCTAACAAGCACATCAGTGGCGTTCATTCCTATGCGAGTAATGAGTCCAACCTGACAGAACTTTCTCCGAGCCGTTCAGCTGTAGGATGAATATTCTGAAGTATTCGTCAATGGCTGTATATAAAGGCCTGCATGTTGCGCACCGACTGGCCAGAGACAGTCCTCAAGGATGAGCTTCATCCGCTCAATGCCCGCGAGAGGCCCTCTAGAGGCCATGTTCGTGCTTCTTACGATCGGTGCCATCTTCGCAACATTTTTAAGCCGAAGGCGCGTTCGTGCGCGCGCACCCCTACCCCCGGGACCTCCTGGTATCCCATTTGTCGGCAATGTGCTCGACGTTCCACACTTGCAGCCATGGGTTGCCTCCTGGAATCTATCAAGCCAGTACGGTAAGTGATATTTTTTGAAGATGTCATAGTTAGTAGTGGAATGATTGTACTCAACTGATACACCTTTGTCATAGGTGACGTGATCTCCTTTTCGACGCTTGGCCAGACAACCATCGTCTTGAACTCCGTGGCTGCAGCCTCCGACCTGCTGGGGAAACGGTCATCCAAATACTCATCTCGTCCTGGCCCCGTGGTTTCTATCTCGCAAATGTATGTCTCACAGTCTCTTCATACAGTATTCTCTCCTGCAGAGGCAACGAGTCCTATGTCGCTTACCACACATTACATCGACAGCTTGGGATTGGATTGGAGCTTGGCATTCATGCCCTACGACAATCATTGGCGCCGTGCACGCCGCTTGTTCTGGCAGCACTTTCACCCAAATGTGGTGGGGCAATGGCAAGCATCGCAGGCTCTCGAATCCCGGCGTTTCCTACGGTGCCTGATCGATAGTCAGGCTGACATCGAATACACAACGAAACTGTGAGCTTACCCATACGAAGTTCCTCGGTGACGTTGAATGTCATGACTGGCCCCACACAGGTCTCTGAGCAGGTCCTTGCTAAGCATGGCGTGCGGGGTACCTGCCGAAGAGGTTGGATCAAGCTTCGTTGACTTGCTCAACGACGTCGAGGTCAACGTCTCCGAAGCTTTTAGCCCCGCGGTGCTGGCTCTCCCCTGGTTGCGTCGCCTGCCTGCATGGTGCCCCGGAGGCTACTGGCAACGAAAGCTTGAGGGATGGAAGCTCATAGCCCAACGGGCCCTAGAGCTCCCGTTTGGAGCTGCTCGAAATGTCAAGGTGATAGTCCTGCTCCTCAGACGACTTTCTATCATTAATTCGGGCCCCTGATCCTGTCACAGAACGGAGGCGACGCGAAGCCCACGATACTAAGCATCCTGTCAGGCGCCCAAGGCGAGAATGAGCAGGAGAACACCACAGCGCTCACTAAGTCCATCACCGCAACCGCCTTCCTGGCAGGGACAGACACGGTACGGGTTTCTTCCCCCCACTGTCCTACGAGGTACCTCACTACCTCTGCTGTAGACTGCAGTAACACTCTTGGGGTTCGTGTGCGCCATGCTCTTGTATCCAGATGTACAGAAATGCGCACAGGAGGAACTCGATGCCGTCGTCGGACCCAACAGGCTACCGCAGTTCACCGATCGCGCATCGTTGCCGTATGTCAATGCGGTCGTCAAAGAAGCGCTTCGGTGGCACAACGTCGCGCCTCTCGGCATACCTCATAATTGCAGTGCCGAAGACGAATACCGGGGATGGCGAATTCCGAAGGGAGCGACTGTCATGGTTAACGTCTGGTTCGTTCTCGCCTGCTGATGACATACCATGGCCATTCCTCGTCCAAGTAATCTGTCCACTGACAACGTTGAAGGGGTATAATGCACGACCCTGAGCATTATCTCAATCCCGAGGTCTTTGATCCCGGTCGCTTTTTGAAGGACGGGAAGTTGAACGAAGACATTCTAGACCCCGCAACTGTGATGTTTGGATCTGGCCGAAGGTATATATTCGGCCTGTGTCGCGCGGGAGCATGTTGTTGATGCTGGTATTTCCCAGAATCTGTCCCGGAAGGCATTTCGCAGACAACTCGTTGTTCATCAACATAGCCTCGCTGCTTCACGTATTCGATATCAAACCCGCAGTGGACGAACGCGGTGCTACCATTCCGGTTAAATACAGTATGACTTCAGGACTAGTGTCGTACGTACCCGCCCATAGTCTATAGTTGATTCGTCAATCTGACGTTTCATTTCGAACAGCATGGTGGAGCCTTTCGAATGCTCCTTCCAACCGAGGTCAACCGCTGCCGAGGCTCTGATACGAGATGAATTCGACGACGAGTGACTGCTGGCGTTTTCTTGAGTGATTGCAGCCAGGAAGTGAACAGATAGACTGTAGCCGAGAACATGTACAACAGATGTTCCGGATCAGCTTCGATGAAATAAAGCTATGCGATCAGTTTGGCAAAATATCTCGACGAAACATAGGATACCGCCTCGAGACCCACCAGGCGGTCTCGGATGTATTTGTTTCTGTGCGCGGGTTGTGTTCAACGTCAGCGTCGATAAAGTTCGTCGGGGGCTGGGATGATCATGGTGTTACAAGCGCAAAAATTGCCAGAGACTCGGGCCTACATATACTATGATCAATGCAATCTAACTGCCCGTCCATCCTTTCGGCTGCGACACAAGTCAATGGTCAGGGAACGCACATATCGCATAGCTATCCGACATACCTTCACTTCATCTCCGACGTTCTTAACAAAGATGGCAGGCCGTTCCGCCGTTTTTGCTCCCTCCTCACCCTCCTCCCATGTGTAGCTGACGCCCACAGCAAGCTTGGTGCCGTCGCAGTTGAACGCGATCGACGGAACGGGTGCGTTGTACTTGGGGTACTGCCGCAGCCGCTTCTTCGATTTATGGTCCCAGATGGAGACAGTGCCGTCAGAGCCCGCAGATGCGAAAGTGTTGTAACTGAAGAAGACACGAATCAGCACAACAGGCTATGCGGGTGCGAGCGGTCCACTTACACTGGGTGGAAAGCCAAGGAGTTGACAGGCCACACATGATCGACATCGTCGATTGTCTGACGGTGGCACTTGAACGCGTACTTCTTTTCCTGTGCTTGGGGACTAGGATCAAAGTATTCGACAGCGATGCGACCTTCTACCGATCCCGTTGCATACCCTACCCGAACAACGTAAATATTAGCCCCTAGGTGGATATATGCTATGGAGCTGAGATACCTTGGCCATCTGGCATGCATGCGAGCGCACGTGTCATGAATTTCAGCATGCTCTCCCGTATCTGAGCAGGTGAATCCATCTTGCGGATATCATATATATGGAAAAGACGGCTGGCCATGGCAACTACGAGAATGTGGTTGACGAGGTCCATATTGTACACGCGCTCTGGTAAGTCATGAGATGACTGTTGAGGGTTCGAGGCACGGGGATCCCAGAATCGGATTGTACGATCCCAGGAACCAGTGATTAGTGTGTCTTTGATCACGTACGGTGTTGTCAGTGCAAACAGGAGAGTCGGGGGGAGAATAGCGCTCACTTTGGTCGCGGGAGAAGTTCATACTGGAAATTGCATCGGAATGCTGCCCAAGATGGTTGATTTTCTCTGTCTGCAGATCAAGTCTACGCGAGGGCAATATCCACTTAGCTTGTGTGTCCATGGAACGTGCATCCATACCACTTACTCCCTGACCGAGGTATCAAGCCCTCCGCTGTACGCATGGTTGGCATCGGAGAAGCAACAAGCAAGCACGGCCGCTCGGTGGTCGAACTTGGCCTTTTGTTCATTTGCCGCGACGTCATAGAACCGAACAGTCTGCAAAGTCACGTACATGAGCGTATGCACAAAGAAAGCAGGACATACTCCAGCAGTCTCGCACACGAGATTCCAGGCCACCTAATTACTTGGACACGAGACGAGACTGCTCTCTAGGGTGCCGTGCCTATACTTGTCTCCATCCTAGAACCATTTCTCAAGCAAAAGAACGCGACTTACCGTATCCCATGAGGATGCAAGGAGATGGGTGGGGTTGGTGGGCGAGAACCGCACAGAAGACACGCTATCGAATGGTGGCGACGCGAGTTCGATCTGGTCTAGTTCCAGGACATTGAGTACAAGTTCGAAGCTGCTATACAGCTATATTTCCCAGCATACCAGCCATATTCTCAACAAGAGATGCAAGTAGGGGTAGTCTTGGAAGAAGCAGGGGTACAAGGATACTGAGACAGGACAGGAAGCGCGTAATAGCACAAAGCGGAAGAGTTCAGCAATCCTCGGCGTCCAATGCCGGGTCTGTTGTTGTTTATTTGCGTATATTAGGATTGGAAGCTCTTGCCAAACAACCGCTCTTCATCGGCGCTAATCAAGAGCGTCTTTCATTCTAGCCACATCATCCAATATGTAGGCACCTCTCTGGAAACCACCGCCCACAATTTGAACTTCGTGAGTGTCAGATTCATCACAGTGTTGATCCCATAGGAGTACAATTCTGCTCGAACTTCAGGCAGCGCCCTTAATCGTACCGAAGAAACTACAAGTCTTTATCTCTGCTGTTGTCTACTACACAATGGTACAAGTGAAGAGGATCTGATCGAAACTAAGAAGACAAATTGAAAATAAGCAAGTGTCATACAACTAATCGCACACGTCTGCATGATGGCTACAATCTCCATACAGGCAATACAACGGACCATTCATGAACTGCGTCCTAGTTCAACGACGAAGACTTCACTCCGTTTTACTTTCGCAGGTACCTCCGATCCATGTGCAGGTCGGATGCCAAGGAATGCGCGCCGGTCCTCAAGGAAATCGACCCTCCGGATGCCAAATTGGACATTCCTCCCACGATTGGCGGGGTCCTCGCGCAATCGCTTCTCGAAGGCTCGGCGCACACGGTCGCGACGGCGGGCATCGAGCCGCTCGACTTCATCAGGCTTGACGGACACTCGCAGCGCCCTGTATATACCATGGACGACATCTCCCACGGTGACATATGGCAGTGGCTCCTTCGCCCATAGAGCGTCGGGCGCCGGCGTGATCTCGATCTCCAGCGGAATGCTCGGTAGTATGAGCACGACCTTGCGGAGCGGGAGTCTGCTGTCCTTGGCGCTCGACCGTACGGCGCAATGTGCGACGTCAGCCGCACTCAGAGTTTTCGTGTCTGGCGAGTACGCACTGCCGAGCCGGATGTGCTCGGGATGGGTCGCTACGTCCCAAAGCAGCGGTGGGAGCCCCGGATAAGGCAACACCTCGAGTAGCGCGTCGACGGAAGGACCGTCGGCTAGCGGTGAAGACACTGCAGGGGCCTTATGTGGTGAATGGTAAGGTGGGGATACAGGTTCCCACGGGGGAAGCTCAGTGTATCGGACGACCCTAGGCGGGAAGTGGATTGGGTACGTTTGAGGCGGAGTTGACGGTCCTGGCGACGATGCGAACGAATCGGACGCTGTCGACGATGCTGGAGACGGTGTCCTTGGAGGCACCGACGCGAACCGGACTGTTTTCTTTGGTCGAATATCCATGGTGAGGTTGCGGAGGGCTATCGTGGTACGTTTTGTACGAGGGAGCTGGTATAGCGGTGGTAATTCCGGTGGCTAATCGTAGGAGAGTGTGGTAGAAGAGGTCAAGGTATGAAGAACGGGGGCTACTTGCCAAAACCAGGCTTATATAGTCCAAGAGAGAAGCCACCGTCCGCTTTGGCCCGGCTGCGCGCACAAAGCGAACGTGACTCCAAGCGCGGGGACTTATATGGGCAGTTGCGCATTGCCGCGGATCTTCGATGGCTTCCACAACTTCGAAAACAGCCTCTCACACCCAAAGAAGTGGCCGAGGTATGCAAAGCGCGCCGCCGACGTGGGTTTACGCAGTCGATCTGCGCCGTAGTGGCGGGAGTGTGCAGCGCCTCCCCCTTCGACAAAGGGAGTGCCATAACCTGCCCTGTCGGCTTCACACATCAACCGAGCAATGCCTTCGACATCGGGCGTGCATGGCGTATGCGGGGGCGGGGCTGTAGCTTTGTTCGCNGGGGGACGGAACACGAGGCACGCCGACGTCACTTGGCGGGAAGTTACTCAGCGCCTGAAACATCTCAACATTAGGGGTCAATGCGTCGGGTGGCGGGACACTGCCCCCAGCCACCTCAACCACATGCAATGACCAGTCCAGTGCAAGGTCCGCTGGCTCCGACGACCCAGCGTACTCTGCCAGCTGCACTGACGTAGCTTTCGCGGAACTTGAGCGGTGTGGTCTGCTTACCAACTGGATGTCGCCGACGAGCGGGAGAATATGTGTCTTTCGTGATTGATATGAACCACGCAACTGCGCAAGGGCCTGCCATTTTCAGAGAGCTACCTCGGGGTGCCACGCACTAGGAAGGCGTATCCGTGGACGCATCACACTGCGAAGTCGAACGAACTCTACCGATAGCAGGCTCTCCTGCGGCATATCAGGTGGATAACGTACCAATCAAAGTCGCTAGTCTTAGTGTTGCACTGTACAGGTGGTGGTCGTCAAGTTGTTTGTGCTCAGCCTCGTGCTGTGCTCGTCCATACGAGGTTTCGGCGCTTCGCTCGATTTGGCAAGTGCTCTACTCGGCCAAGAAGTTCCGCCGACCGCAGGTCTGGACTTCAGCTTCGGCGCTCAGCGCTCAGCACTCAGCTTCGAGCTTCCAGGCCATAGACCACTCAATCTGTCGATGAGACACAATAGGCCCGCCCCGTCTGACAGCTGACAGAACACAATCCCTGGCCGGGGAGTCATATACCGTTCAAGTCTACGAACAACTGAAGCATGCCGTAATCTGTCTAGTATAGAGCACCTTCGGATAGATTGCATACGCGGTGAAGTCAAGTCGTCAATTCGTCATGTACAAGACATAATGGGGTATAGGGTATACGTCTGTCTGAGTGATAGCGGATCGAAAGCGCGGATATTGACATGATGGTTCAGGAGGAATTTGAATCTGGGGGCGGGGGTAGGGGGGCAGTAACAGAGGAGCTGAGTGTTCCGAAATATTGAAGAGGGTATACAGAGTCATGAAGAGACATTGGAGAAGATATGGATGCTATACATATCGGAACCAGAAGAGGCACAGGGTATCACGACAATGCATCGGTGCAGGTAGGATCACATGATGAGAATATCTTCGTCCGACTGAAGTGAGTTGGGCACAAGTGGATCAGCCTCCAATCTAATGAAAGCATAGAAACACATGACAAGGGACTTACAAGACGACGCTGGCTCCCAAGCTATCATTACATCTCGCGTCAGTAACTGGCTGCGACCACATATGAAGGTACTTGCCTGAGGGTCCTGGAAGTTCACACCATCGAGACGTAAACGCACTCGCCCGCCGCGCTTCATCTTTTCCCACTGCCTGCGGCTCGCAGCGTGTACGTCCATCGACATCTCATGCTGCTTATACCTGAAGGGAGTGCATGTGAGGATACGTAACACCTGGCCGCGTCGGTAGCACTCACCCAAGACGCTGGACAAGTTGCCGACAAGGCGGGTGAGGGTCTTCCTCTATATGTATGGTCAGTGGCAATATGGATATGTATGAGAGTATGCATACTGAGCAGCGGGATCAGTATCTATAAGGGTAGAGGTGGTTAGATAAGGCCTGAAACACAAGACGACAGCACATCGGCTAACCTGTGTCATGGACAAGCCGCGAGGATGTTCGTATGCACTTTGATAGTCGTTGCACGCAGCGATACTGACCTGCACATAGACGTCATGGTCTTGTCAGTCAATATCATAGTTGTTATTGTTAGTCACTTACTACGTATGCCGCTCTAGTATCTGTGACATGCTCGCACCAACCATCGCATTTCCCTCGTTTCGCAGACTCAGGAGAAGCAGTCCGACGGTTGACGTCGTCGACAAAAAGGAAATCCTTGAGCGCTTGAGGAAACTTCAGGTGGCTGTCGAAGGAGTAACCGCGTCGCAGAGCCTTCGGCAATTCGATGGTTGAGCACTTGTTTGCAATGGTGGTTGCGACACGTTGCAGCAAATTACGGTTCCCCTCGACGGATGACTTGAATGGTCCATCTCCTCCTCTACCAGAAGCGCGAGCCTTGCTACTTCTTCCGCGACGCACAATGTTACCCTCGGAAGCATGTGCTGCTGTAACATTGAGGAGAAATTATGAGCTTGACTAGTTCCTCGGTCAATACTGAGAGTAAGGCAGTGGAATCGTACCGCATCGCTTCTTTTCCGTACGTGCGGCCTCCTCCGGCGTCTGGTGAGTGATGCGGACAATCCGGCTGTCCTTAGAATCTAGGCCGCACATATCATTAGATCGAACAACGTCTTTTGGCGGGGCTATGATGAACGCCCACCTCCAAATCGGGCGAAACCACGCTCTAGTGCCACACCTTCCGTATAAGACAGAGCACTGTGAGGTAATAGCACGAAGTACTCACGTACGAGCTGCCATTTCGGTCTGGATAATCGGCGTACCCCTCTATTCAACCAAGGAAAGTACACTGCGTTACAGTGATAGTGGTCGAGATCGAGGAGGGTACCCGAATGGCAGGAGTCGATTATCGCGGTTAGGAACACGCCTTCGGGAAGCCTGTCGACAAGCTTCGCACGAAGCTCCTGAAGCGCCGAAATCAGCGCTGACATTCCGATTGCGTTTGATTGAGTTTATAACGCTCACATTGTCGATGATGCGGTCATGGTCTGGTGGGTATCCGTTCAGATTCCTAGGGTCTGAGGCGGGCACGATACCTGCATATGACCCGGTTAGGAGATTCATTCGTCGCGGTTAAGTACGTCTAGAGGGACACTTACATTCGTCGAACCCGTCATCCTCATTGATGCTGTCGGTTTGGAGTTGATCAGTGTGGCCTGCATCTATTGGTATTATAGAACCCTCAATGGCCGAACATGTATGTCAGGAAGGGATGGGCATACAGTAGAAGACCAATCTGCTGTTTACGGGCAGAGCCTTGACGAGAAGATTAATCTGCTGGAGCTGCAACAGTGGCAATCAGACAATGGGCAGGATGACCTCGGTATCGTTACTCACGATGTTCTGCTTCGTGGGCCGCAATTTACTTGGGTGCCCGGGGGCGTCGATCATGAGGACAATGTCGGCTTCGCGATACCCGTATGTGCCTGGGATACGATGGGGTTGGATGAGCATGCTGCGAACGCGAACGGAGATGCGACATCGTCGGACTTACTGATGAGTAGATCTTTCCATGCGAGCGCATCCCTCTGGCCACCGCATAGCGCGCCCCCTTCCTTTCCCTTCTCCGCGTAGTTGATACCGATGACGAGAGCCTTCTGCACAGGCGGCCCAGGGGCTGGCGGTGGTGGCTGGTCGTACGTCTGCATAGCGCCGAACGAATTGGAATGCATGCTGGAGTCGCGCGGTCAGGATCTCGCCAACGCGATAGTGGGGACGTAGATGCTCGCTTATATCAAGCGGGGTATTAGTACTTGTACTGTAGGGCTCTGCTTCACCAAAAGCGGAGCCGTGTACAGGATTGAGCACAGCTCACACTTCTAATCGAATCCTTCGGAACATATCACCACAGCCCATCTCGGAACACAGACTGCCTCCACTGAGGACAGGGCAGTGAACGCGTCCCTGGGGAACTCGTAGCGTGAAGCATTGTCGATGATCATACCCAGAATAACGCCCCGGTGCTTCCCATGAGCGAGCATATATGAAACGGGATTAGGGTCTCCGGAGAAGCTAGATTCTTGTGCGGACAGGCCGTTGCGTATCCATGCCGCCGTGCTCGCACCCAGTGGTACTCCCACGAGAATAGCATGTGGTATGTCGGTGCAGTGCAAGGCGTAGAACGCTTCCAGGCCAGCGATGGCAGGGATAACCAATGGTGGGACCTCCACCGGGGCACGAGGCGCGAGCAGGTTCGGACCGCATTACCGTCGGCGCCATGTACAGGATGCTCCCGCACTGTTTGATGGTCTTCTCAGAATTTTGTGCCAGTCAGTCGCAAAGTATGCCATACTTCGTAAACCTAGATTTCTTCCTGAGGCTCTGTATGTTGGCGCGAACACGGAAAGACTAACCAGGGTCGCTGGAAGGAAGATGGTGGTAGCGGTCGAAGAAGCGTTCAATAAGCGCCGTGGCTCTACCTAGATGACAGGTCGTATCCGTGTCACGAACGAGGACGCTCCTCCTGGATTAGTATTGCGATGGGTAGTTGTACTAGTTACATGCATGACTATTCTAATCAAGCTGAATCCGTGAACACATGCCGTCTGTATGTGACAGTTCGTCCGAGAGGTCTATTCGTACACGCCAATATATCGCTAGAGCAAGCAAAAGAACATATAAGTTACAGAATCAAGGGTTGAAGGGCTCGTTGAGCGTCTGCAGAGAGGTTGAATTCAGTTCTCGACGTTTGCGACATGGGCCATAGCAGCCGACGTACCAAGGTCCGCAAACTGCCAAGCTACGAGATCGCAACGGGTCAACTTTTCACTCTTGTCATTGTGGGCTGGATCTCACCTGAGGTTCCGAGAAGTTCTCGAGCTCGAGGGTAGGGTCGGGAGTACCCTCTTTGACGAGATCAGGGTCTGCGACTTGACCCTTCTGTTTCTCTTTCCAGCTCTCCCTGCGCCTCTTACTCCAGGTATGTAGTTTCCGGGAATGTTTGTACAGTTGAAACCTGGATATGAGGACTATAGCTTAGCGAAACAAGAAAACTATGGAGGTGATAATGAGAGCGCA
The DNA here is from genome assembly GCA_029747595.1 of Trametes cubensis. Taxonomy (NCBI): domain Eukaryota; kingdom Fungi; phylum Basidiomycota; class Agaricomycetes; order Polyporales; family Polyporaceae; genus Trametes; species Trametes cubensis. The sequence goes on from JAPEVG010000386.1 coordinate 29,035, forward strand.
CGTTAGATTGCGTACAAGCTGCCCAATGGGCTGATGTGGGTTAGGTTCTAAAAGACGCTCAACAGCATATGACCGTGAAGGCGTAAAGCGAGCTTACTGAGTTGGTGGATGAGCGCCTGCAATAACCGGGAGGTTAGCTTATGTATGTGAGGTGTGGAGTTGGTATAGACTGCGACTTACCTGAGTGAAGGAATGGTGTTTAGACTCCCATGTCGTCTGCGAGTCTCCACATGCAGCCAAGGATATCTTGAATATGAACCGTTAGCGACAGGATGCAGGAAGGCGGATTTAGTACGTACCACACTAGGACCCGAGGCCGGAGTGTCCACTTTCTCGCAGAAACCATTACAAGGCCTCATATCCACCGGCGACGAACACATCGGAACGTCGAACTCCTCAGCTATATCCGGGTTCTGAGCAATGGCGGCTATCGAGATATCGCTGCCATAGACCTCGAGCAGCATGGAGAGCGTCGTATTCTTCCGGCGTTTGATCGAGCGGCTTGGCTGGCGGTATACCGAAAATTGACGGGTCTTCCCGTTATCGGAGTCGCAGACGCCCACCGAAGTGTCGTATGCGAGGACCTCGTCTTGGCTGACACGCTTACGCTGGTAGATGCGGACGCTACATGTCGTCGAAGCCTCTGATAGGAGTGAAATCTACATGGGCAAGAAAATGACGTCTGGCTATTGGAAGTACACCTACGACGACTCGTCCTTGGCCCCGTAGAGCTTTGATGCTTGATTCTCCCATCGCCGCGAGGATGTTTCGTCGTGATTACTCTCACGCCCGTTTGACTCATACCTGCACCAGTTCGATGAGCACATAACCGTCAACGATGCGTTTGGAGAGACGAGGGCATACATTGGTCGTTCCTACGGCCTAAAGCAATACAAGTCAGGATAGAGTTGATCTGCATACAGAGAAGTACTCACGGACACGCCTCCAGAGGGTGTTGTGGTTGCGGAAGCCAGGGCTGATCCAGGGAAAGTACACGTTGTTGCACAAATAGTGATCGAGATCCAACAGGGTGCCCGAGTGGCACGAATCGAAGATCGCGGTGAGATTCGCCCCAACGGGCAGAGTGTCGACGAGGAGTTTCCGCAGCTTGTTATCGAGAATGACTCGCTTCTCCAGTCGCAGGTCGTCTGGGTGTTCCCAGTAATCGACAGGCACGATGTCTGCATAAAAACATGTAAATGTGTAGAGGAGGCGATCGAGGTGGCGCTACCTACATTCGTCCATTCCGTCGTCTTCCTCGGTTGTTGGACTCTCGACTTGCCCGGAATGCCCAGAAACTCCATTCCATTATCGTACATTAGGGCGCTTCTCTTCCAGGAACAGCGGCATGACTCACAATAGAACATAAAGTGGTCGCCAGATCGGGCATCTTGCACCAGCTTAGCGATCTCATAAAGCTGGCGGGACCGTCAAGAACAAACAAGTGTGCTTGTGAGCGGAAGCCACTCACGATGTTGGCCCTTGTGGGCGCCAGTCTAGGGTCGCCTCCTTCCTCGTCCACTAGAATGACCACGTTCTCCCGCGTATAGTTGTATTTCGCTGCTATGCTCAGAATAACACATTGGTGCCCATGTATATGCGCACATACCTATCAGCAGCTCTGCGAACTCCTTCGTGTCAGCCCGCGCGTGGTGGAGCGCGGGGTACTCCGGGTCCTCTGGTATGTGGTCGTAGTTGATGCCGATTAGCAGGCCCTTCTTGACGGGCCCACTAGCTGGTGCATGATGATGATTCGAGACGCGACGTCTAGGTCCGATCTTCACCATCTGTTCTCGTCTGCGGGAGGCGGGGCAAGTCGCGACGTGGAGGGGGAAGGGGTGGGAGGAGGATGATCAAAAGCAAGTGGACATCCGAGCAGTCGCCAGGCAGGTATATCAAGCGACCGCGACCACTGGCTCTTACAGCAATGGGGGTTCGGTAAAGCGATGTAGAAGGTGGCTCGGTACCGCAAACACGCTTGTCTCCTCGGACCACTGTCGACCACAGTGTCCTTGCCCGGGCTCAGAGCCTTGCCACACGCGTAACACAGCAAGAGCAGGATCGCCGGGTAGAGCGGTGCGCAATGCACGAGCAATGTAAAGGCACAGCGTCCTCTAGGAATAGTTTGCACAGGAGCAACACAGCCCAGTAGATCGATACTACAGCATGGAGAGGACGCTAGGGAGAGGGAAGATGAGTCTGTCGACCGGCGGCGGTCCCGGCGGCCATCATACCGCGTCCGGCCTCCCATCAAAGCCACCAAGCACGCGCGTTTACCTCTCTTCTCTCCTTTGTTTTTGCATCAGCGATAGCCTGGCTGCTAAGTACCAGTAATCATTCTTTCGCAATTGACATATCAATTCAGTAACAACGCGTGGGGTGTATGATGCATATGTTCAAGTTCGCGCGCGCTGCATCGACGCGCGACACTGATAGCCTCATCGTGCACGTAGACGTACGTACCGCATCCTGGACACATGCTCTGACCCAGGCCAAACCCTATGGCACAGATCCTCGACGGCGTACTCGCCTGCATGCCACGGCGGAACATAGCCCGACTACGTGGACCATGCAATCTGCCAGGCTCCTAAACCAGCCCTCCACAGTGTTCTCGTTCCCCAGAATCCCGTAGCGTAGTGTAAAATTTGGTATCGAGCTAGAAAAGGATATGTCAAGAACCGGGATGATGTAATATGATAAATGCGGAGGAGTTGCCTTTTATATCACGTACNGGGGGAAGAGAACACTGTAGGAGCGGGGCCCCGAGCTCATGACCCTCGTCAAGCGCCCAAGTATCTCTGCAAGCGACGACAATAAACCCTAGGGTTTGCAAAGAATATACCCCTTCGGCAGAGTATCTGCTCGCACTGCACCGAGCGTCTGCGCGCGCGTACTGCTCGCGCGCTGCGTACAAAGGGGCTATCTAAATGCTCATTCTCGTCCGCTCTACCACATGTGTACTCCTCGCTGCCACCCCAGGAGGCTGGCTCTCAATGGTCAATAGCGTGTTTGCGCGCTGGTGCAGCAGAAGTTCAAGAAGCGGGCGTGCTCACCGAGCGTCTGCATGCACATTCAGCTATTACTCACTATGCTCACGCGCGCGGCTGGCCAAGTCTCAGACGTGCTCGATATGCTCGCTCGCAGACCACAAAACTTATGCTCGAACTTGGGCTACTCAATTCATCTCTCGAGACCGATGGGCTACATGCAGTGCTGCTCACGCGGCTCTTCGACGCCCTTGCAGAGCAGTCAGCGCATCGCGAGGTGCGATGCAAATGGGTCAATGGGACCTGCTGCGCGAAAATTGAGGGCCTGTCTCGCAAAGATAACGGGCATCAGCATTGACTGTAGTACGAGAAAGTAAGTATTGTACATACCTTTGTGGCGCTCAACGCGTGAATGGCCACAGCGCGCATCCCGTCAACTTCGAACACCTCGATGCTCTGCCTTCTGAGGATTTTGAGCAGGATGATAATTGTTACACTTGCCTTTGCCCTCCTCTATAGCCATCAGAGACGGATACATATTGACAGCATCTTGCCGCCTCGTGTAGCAGCATCCGCAACAACGTCATTATGCCGCCCTCGAAGGGCTTGCGCGACTTTGATCTGTAACGAGCGCGCCCGCTTCTTGAACTTCTGCTGCACCAGCGCGCAAACACGCTATTGACCATTGAGAGCCAGCCTCCTGGGGTGGCAGCGAGGAGTACACATGTGGTAGAGCGGACGAGAATGAGCATTTAGATAGCCCCTTTGTACGCAGCGCGCGAGCAGTACGCGCGCGCAGACGCTCGGTGCAGTGCGAGCAGATACTCTGCCGAAGGGGTATATTCTTTGCAAACCCTAGGGTTTA
>JAPEVG010000387.1:0-32813 GCA_029747595.1 Trametes cubensis
GGAAGCTGCGCCTGCTCCTGGACGTCGACAGTAGGCCTGAGAAGGTTAGAAGGCCGTATCGATTGGCGCATTACGCTAGCGATCACTGCTTTCATCTCATTTTGAAGATTCTGTGAATGAGTGCTTCGTGTAGGTATTTTGCGACGAATATCCGCTGCCAAGAGCGTATGGTTTCGCCGTGAGGATTCGTGGTGGTCGGAAGGAAAGCCGCTACGCAGTCCCACGGTATGGTCTGGTATGGTCACCGGTAGTTTGTCACGAATCACGATGGCCTGTGGGCGCTTGTTGGTAGTAGTAGTAGTAGTAGTAGTATAATTTCAAAGGTATGTAAGCGTACTCTCCACAAGCTAGCGCCGTAATACATTCGTGCTAGCTACTTCCGCAAACACCCCCGTGGACACACACTTAAATGGAGTTCAAGCTGTATGTACTCCCCCGACCGGTCACTACTCAATGGGAACGACGCACGCCTACTGAGCTAAGCTATATCTGAGGTCCCTTGGCCTTTATCCCTCTTTCGAGCGACAGGCAGGCGCCCTATGGCGGGCATTACCCGAGCTACAAACCTGGGAAAAAATATACAAAAAACCCAGGGATCAGTCTGCACTCCAATGCAGACCGACGTAACTCACTCGGGCCCAGGGAGATACAACATAGCCGTTCAGTTAGTACACGCTCGACCACCTTTCGTGGGGCAGGTACGCCAGGATATTGTGCCGACTGCAAACCACTCGGGAAAATCAGCCGGGCGAGCTGCTGCGCGGTCCTCCGCGCCCCGTCTCGGACGGTGCAGCTCTCACCACCTAGGCAACCAGTGAGCACCCAGTTATCACAGCATCCCATGTGTACCCAGTACTAGTGAACAAGTGGAGTTTATGATCAGGGTATTTGTTGATGCCTGCAAAAACGGTCTCGTGCCAGGTCCCAGTGCCCACGGCTGCTTGCCACCAGTAATAGGCGGGACGAGCACACCATCGGGGTGCAAGAGCTACGGACCCTGACAAACAGCGCAGTCCTCCACCTCGATCCCAAGCTCACACTCGGAGAACGCTCCGTCACCCATCCGCCTTCAAGCGTGGGTTTCTGTTGGCGGTATCGCGGGAGGTGTTGACAATGGGGTCAATTATGCAGTCGGCGGTGTAATACCAACCAATAGCCGTAGCTTGCTTGCTCGCAACCGTTTGCATAGTTCGTAGCACGGTGGCTCCGAGTCGTGGCAGTGATTGTAAGTAGTAAGGCTCGTAGCGTACTCGCCCGTGGCCGTGGTTATAGCCCGTAGCGTACTCGCTCGTAGCTTGCTTGCATCCACCGATAAGTGTCGGTGGGCATCCGCCTCCCTAGGCGGGCATGGCTCGTAGCGTACTCGCTCGTGGCCGCATTTGTAGCTCGTGGCGTACTCGCCCGTAGCTTGCTTGCATCCACCGAAGACGTGGGCATCCGCCTCCCCAGGCGGGCATCTCGCTCCAAGGACAAGCCGAGGGCGAGGCGACCGGGCGCTTAACCACCAGATACTACATCCGTAGCATACCTGAGCCATCCAGCCTAAATCCGCTCTCGCATGCAGCCAGAATGTACCAGAGCACAATCAATATAGCTGGTAGTGACGATTCGCACCAAGAGATGGGATGCTGGTGGTCGGATGGAGTGGCGGTAGGTCGGATAGCAGTGGTCACTGGTGGTCGTCCTCTACCGCCGGCACTTGCCGCATCCTCGGTCACCGGCCGGGTAGGGCGCCTGACACTGTGGTCAATGTATGCATCCACCATCTTATGTTCTCTATGGCTTTCCTGACGTAGCGCATATACGCAATCACTATGAAAAGTACTACAAGAAGCCGTACACCTGAGTCAAAAATCGACATATCCAGGCTAGAACTGCTGATCATGACAGCAGACTTGGACGCCCTTCAAGTTCCAACTCGACATCTCAGCGTCCTCAAGGTATTTGAGGAAACATCTTCATGCTGCCGGGGTGGACACGCCGCTCCATGTGATGCTCTCAACGTCGTTCTCGCTACCGCATGCAACCGTCTCGTTTAAGCTATAAGCCTCTCAATATCATCTGCCGGACAAGCACTATCGCGGCGCAGCGATCGCGAGCCATTCGGACACTGGCCGTGAGCGCAGGTATGTGTTATGTTGAGCCGCGTTTTCCCCACACTCAAACGACATTGACGTCGGGCTGGACGCAAATCTGATAGGAAAGCACGGTCTGACCGCGTCTATGTCCTGAAAGGGTCCTGTAGAGAGCTGCAACAGCTGTTGCTAACACACACGTCGCGGACAGCGCACACGGTGTCATCACAAAGTCACGGTGAAGTGAAGCGCTCCGGAGCCGCGGGATCGCGACGGCAGATCGTGGCGACTTCGGCGTCGGGCAACTCACCATGAGCCCTTTACGGGTATGCAACAAGCACGTACCTACTGCAGTCCCGGGCCATAGAACGATACTGTTCGTCTCCATGTCGCCAAAACAGTAAGTGAGCGCACCACTTCGAAATCAGAATGCCGGGCCTGCTGAGATGCCGACCACCTGTACAAGCCCTCCACAGTGCCCGTTGTGGACGTGTCAGGATTCGGGGTACATACCCCGCATATCTATTCTCACTCCACCTCCAGACGGGACTACAACTACTCACGCCGTGCAGACCTCGCTCAAAATCCGCGACTTTTCACTCGCTATGACATTTCGACGGCCAGACGCGCGTCACATAGTCTGCACATCCAGAGCTAGAACCCGATTCGCCGCTCCGCTGTGTGGTTTTCCCATGACCCTTGATGCATTATCACTGATAGGTCAACTATGTCGAATGCTGAAACACAGACGAAGCCTACCCGTATGGCATTGTCGCATTTTAGAGCGTCCGCATTTTGAAAGAATGTACGTGTGCGGTCTGACTGCCATTCGGTCAGAGACGTCTCTGATTTCTGATTTTACTCGTAGAGCGCGTACACGGACCTGAACCATGGAGGGCACATGGCAAAATTGTATTTATCGTGGTACACTTGGGCGCGTCACGTTCGCCAGAGGTGGGTGACTTATGATTGGCTGAACCTCCCGAGTACGTGCCACTCATCGACAGTGATTGAGCAACGCTCCTTGAACCAATGAAATCTTAGCACCGGCCTTTCGGCGTACAAGCCGTGCGGCCGACTAACACCTCCCATTGGACAAGTCGACGTGCATCTCGCGCCCAGCGCCGAGGGACGTGACTGACCCAAAGTGACATGGACACACGTCGAAACCCGAGCGTGATGGAGCAAATGTGGGCGGACAGATTACCTCAAATGGGCTTGACGTCGGATGCCGAGGAGTCGAGACTGGAGACCCATGAGGCTACCGAGCGTTCTGCTAGACGCTCAGGCGCTCGACTTCGGAACCATCAACGAGGTACTGACCACACACAGCCAAGAATAGTGAGCCAAGTTGGCGGGGGTTCGCGGGATGAGTATCGCCGCGCAACGTTCGGTCACTCGCGAGCGGCGTAGGAAAGGCAATAGCTTGTCCTTCCTGTGTCGCATATGTAGTAGGCGCGCCTAGCTTGTTTGGCAGGGGATCTACGCTGAGTACGTGCTTTGCTATACAGAGGTTTCCGCAGCTCCAGCTGAAACCAATAACTGGTACTAGGTTTCGTCTCATCGACCTCGCTCTCTGGGACGGTGGCCGTCTTCTTGCCCGACCAACGCTCATTGACAAGTCTCGCCTCCCGCGACGCATCTCGTTCGGTGCGCCGCCGCACTCGCAGCCACAAATGAACGCGCATTAATCCAGTGCTACTGCTGCCCAGATGGCAAGGAGGCCTATTGCCGCAGCAGTCTCAGTAGCTCGGACGTGCAGAACGTACGCGACGACGCTTCTGCAGAAGTGCGATTTCAGCGTGCGCAGGTTCCTTCGGAGAAGCTTGTGCGTCGCGCGTCACCCCGGCGTTCGACGTGATGCGCCACTGGCATCGGTCCCCGCGCCCGCCGCCGTGCTTCTCCGGATCCCTTCTTCTGCCCGCTTCAGACGTCCGCCAGAGCGTCCGCCGTCCGCCCGTCGCCCGTCGGCGCCTCTACGGGCACGTCACGGACTCATGATCACGGCTTTCTTGCTTTCCGGGCGTACCTCCGGGGTGTGCGGTCCTCGCCCGGCCGACCGGCGACGTTGTCATTGGTCCAGCATGCTCTGTGACTCAAACTGTCACTCGGCTGATTTGAAGGTGTGCTGTCCGGAGAGGATCATTGACGCTCCGTCCGTCTCGACGCCTGTATGACCGATGGTGATAATCACCGCGGTCTTTCCACAGCAACTTCGAGTGTGTCCTCATAGAAGACTATCGGCAGTGATTTGGTGAGGTCTCTCTGTTGTGTTCAGATTGGATTTCGTTCACCTCACTGTACCCCGGCAGTTAGGGCCGGCTGAACAGCCAGTATGTCTCGATCCTTCTCTCGTATGATCGTGGAATTACTGAATCTTCGTCGAGTCAGACTCATCTTTGGCCCTTGTAAGCCTATTGTGCTCCGTGCAAGACGTCGGACGCTTCAAAGCCCCGCTAGATTGCCGAACAGAAAGTCGGCACATACGACGCTCATCCGATTCTATCGCGCCTCGTATCGTTGTTCGCGTCCTGAGCCGTTGGCGGAGCTGGTTACGTACGTAAGCGGCGGCCCATACGAGCTGAATCGTATGCCCTGTGCCGCTGACCGTCGTCATCCTCGCATTCGCGCAGGTGTATCTCTTGCCCTCTTCGAATTGGCAATCAAGAATCGTGGGACGCGCATCTGCGTTGGGCATGCCGGACACCCTTGCACATGCTAATCCCCAACAGACTTGGTAATTGTAACACCAACTCGATGCGCGAGTTGAGACGTCGAGTAGAACACCCGCCACATCGAGCTGAACGCCCCGTCGTCCGGCGCGCCACAAAGGTCCAAATCTTTCGGACGCCGCTTCGTCGGATGGATAAGGGGGCGGGCATCCTTGTAGCAGCGAATGTTAGACGTGTCACAGTGAAGAGGACGCCGCGAGCACTGTCGCACAGGTCTGCCCTGCCCTTGTGTATCGGACGACGCCCGAGCTAAGAGCGGGCTGTGGCGGATATGTGCCACTGGGGACGGCGTATGTCAAACTGCCTGGCGGGCAATACTGTTGCGTGCGCCGCGCGATCTCCACACCTCGATTGCGCAGGTATGCATATGGTCTCTGTTAGTGGTGAGAATGACTCGCTGAGATCGTGCTTTAGATGCCATTCTTCCTCAATTAGCCTAGGAAGGCCTTCTCGAGACTCGCCGTCTGCGGACGTGTGTTTGTGGAGCGAATTCGCCGTCGAGCACTTCGGAGTCCATGTGTGATGTCGACGTCGAACGTTACGAGTACCCTCAACGTCGTTCTGCATCACAGATCTCGAGCCCTCCCGTGCGCATCTCTTGAGTCAGATGCCTACCTGAGCTACCTCAATCCCACTGCTACAACTACCTAGGTAAGTATGAACAACCTGACAGGTCGGGCTTAGCGGGTTGACCGATCTTGACCCCCCATCAGCATGCTTTCTAGGGCGCCACAAGCACCCATAAGTTTTGCGACTCAGCCTAAAAGCTCCGCACCGACGCTGCGCTATCAATCAGCGGACACGAAACGCGACGTGACTTACTCACCGGAGTCTCACCGGGCGGAAGAGCACTGGCCCGACCGTTGGCGTCGATAGTGCGCGCAAGCGAGGAGCGAATTCTGCAGAAGATCGTGGCTTTGATGGGAGGGCCCGCGTTCGATCCAGTTGCCGCCGGCAAGTCGTTCCGCGAACGTCGAGGGTGGAAACTCTACGAATCCGATTCCGTAGAAGTGGAACATGGTATGGGATGGGGCCTGCCGTTGATGGAGCTTTTTCCGACCTAGTATGCGCGCGTTGAAAGTTCTATTCATCGGGAAAAGTGTTCACTCGTCAATTACGGACTGTGAAGAGGCCCGAGAACAAGAACGAGCTGGTCCACAGCAGCGCACGACCAAAGGTATGGATCTGGTTCCTATAATCTCGGAGCATCTAGCGCGTCGTTTACTCACCGGCGCATCGTTCCAGAAGGACGTTCCTGCGCGGCCACGATACGATTGCGGGTCTCCCGCCCTCGGCGGCGAAGACGAAGGCGAAGGCGAGAGCGCTAGGGCGCACCGATAGGACTATGCCCTGTAAGGTGCGCGGTGGCCTATCAGCGCGCGAGCGTGGAAGCTGGAAGCCCGCGTAAAGGCTGCCCGCCCCGAGGAGAGTCAAGGCGCAATGGAAGTGGTTGTGAAGATGTCGCTTATCTCCAAGCGAGCCCCGAGAAGCACCCGCGCGCCCCGCTCACTTGCTCTGCGAGGCAAATCGGGCATACCGGCCAGCTTCGTTCGCGGATGAAGRYATCGTATATGACGACATCGACATCTTGTAAGYCCGCATCGTCGATAGRGGAAGATGTCTGTTGCTCTGCCCTCGTGGAGAACAGGTGTGTTGCATCCTCGYCACTCTCTGGAAGTYCTTCGCGTCTCAACTTCTCCACGATAACCATGGGCSACGKTCKGGTTTTTGACGACACCGGAGGTRTGTGTGYTGATACTCTGAAGCCCTTGGGGTTGAGCGCGAGCCCGACGAAGCCGGCAGAAGCGGAACTGTTGCGGTGCAAGATACGGGACTCCTTGAATGGGAGCGACGAGAAGGACGAACATCGGTATGGAACCCTGGGAGTCGTCGCACGGGCGCTATTGCGCTGGTGTCAACGAGTTCTTGCGCGGTGCAGAACAAGGTGGAGGCGGCGATAGAGACTCCCGTGGAGCCTTTGCAGCACTTGCAGGAACCAAACCAAGCTGACGCGATATCTACAGGAAAGTCGTCTTCGTCCCGAGCTTTCCGGTATCATAWCCGCCGCTGAAGGAACTTCCAACGTTTGCTCTGGCAGGGGTCAGCGAAACACTGTAGACGAAGGTAGACCGACCATTCGAATGCGAAGGCGATATGGTACTGCCACTGACTGCCGTAAWTTCAAGCAGGTGCACCTCWCAAGGTTGGCGGCTTCCTCCTGAGAGCTCGCGTTTCAARCGATGCGTCCCAGCCAGGAAACGAGCGCACGTTGATCACTCCGCGAACGCGCCAAATGGCCAGTTCGCCAGGAACCTCGGKCCTCGTCTCTCTTMTGTGCCAACTCTCGCGCAATGACGCGCCGCACAGGGRCACTTCGCTCGCCATATCGAGTATCGCGCCTGYCAAACTGTAATATGAGCGTCCACGGTGCGTACTACCACTCAATGCCCGACACGGCGGAGTCCCTTGTGCGGAGGTAGATTCGGCGGCCATCGCTTCGCGCCATCTCGCCCCCCCGGCGGATCGCTGCATGAACGCAAGCTTCGCGTTCCATGAGGCTACGGTACGCTGCGGCACTCGCCTCCTGCCGTGGTTCGTCGCTGCGGAGAGGCGCGCGTCTCCCGCCCGCCCGTGCGGTGTAGCTGCGATACCGACATCGTGACGGCGCACGATAGCAAGAATACCGTATCTACACCGCTTGGGGTGTTGACGGCCGGGCGCGATGGTCGACCGGCTTGTCAGTGCGTGCGCGTGTCCATCCGTGCTCGTTGTCTGTTTAGCTACTACGTTCAGCGAGCCTGGCTCCGGCGAGAAGCGAGTCGGGGCCAGATTYTGCAGCCATCGCTTCTCTTGATTGCTTGCCAAATCGCAGAGGGGAGCCCCGAGAGCCGTTCTCAGACTCTGTAGACATGGCTGTTTCATATGGCCATACCTGGAGCGAACCAGAGGTTGCGCCCAAGGTATCGAGCAGAAGCAGTCGGGGGTACCGGTGGGTGGGTGCGGTGGCATGGACGTGTCGAGCGGAGGCATCGCGGTATCCCGATACGTCCCTTCGGGAGGTGTCGGAGTCTCGCTGCGCCGGAGTACTAGGTACGCACAACGATACACGTTCGTTTGTCAGTGCAGTCACGGTGTGGGTCAGAGAAGCACTGGCGGGGAGATACGCATGCACTCCTTGCGCAAATTGACCGGCCGGCGATGTTCTCAGAGCAGGTGTTGGTGCAACGTGGATTGCAGAGCTGTGGTGGAGCTTACGGGGCTGTAACAGCTCACAAACGTTCTCCCAAGTGGTAACTGGCCAGAAGGAGGTCACACTGTAGGCTTCACTGTATGTGCTACAGAGATTTCCGTATCCTACTCATGAGGTCGTGTTCTTCGTTGATGGCTCGTTTAACCGGCCGCGGCACGGATTGTCGTCACTGGACCGCTCTGGACTCATAGTGTTAAGTTCGGCAGTTTCGATATTTGGTCGGAGAGCGTGCGGCGTGCGGTAGCCCGAGGGCCTGTAGCTGCTGAACAACGTCAATTCGTGCACCATCCCTTAGGTTTTCGTAATGGGAAAGTTCATCATAGGGCTACGGGTCCAGTTCGAGAGCGAAGAGCTGAAATGAGTGTGCTCTGGATTTAATGAGTGTGTCGTCTTCCCCTCTCCGACCGTTATACAACTGATTGGATCTGAACTGCGGCAGCTGATCGACACGACCTGGCATGAGAATGCAGTCCTGGGTCTCCAATCTGCAGGCATCAAAAACTGCTCGTGACAAAGCGAGGTAATTGTATCGGATATCCTCTGGTGACAAAGACCGTGGCCAACCGCGTAAGTATGATCGTGTCAAATTCGAGCATTGTGCCACCATGCTGACACCACTGGATGCCTAGGTGGATGTTGAATGACCATCGTGAGGCCCCGCGCGATGACCGGCACCGTTTCTACTGGTAAGGCCAGCTACTGAGACGATGTCTTGATAACTTGAAATTAGAACCAGTATTACACTGCCCACGATGTCTTGCCCGGGAGCGGAGTCGATCTCCACATTGCCCCAGTTCCGCAGCATATGCCAGCGGGAGGTATTCGTGCCTCAGACAATGGGCCGCTATCAGTGTCAGCACAGCACAAGGCGGAAAGTTGAAGGCTCTTGACGCCAGAGTTGAACTCGGTAGCTTTTCATCGTAGCCATTACTCAAGGAGGATACTAGGTAGGATGTTCTTACTCATCGTTAAGTCCACCACGGATTGACCACATCCCGGGTTAGGTTTCAGAAGGGCACATCANCNTNGTAACATCATCCACAGCCTGAGTTCCTGTATAGGTAGGCGCTACAGCATGCAGTACACCTACCCGTTGGCACTCCGCAAAACACGGACCTGCACTGGCGCACCATTACATTGTCTCCGAGTCGGCAGATGCGTCGTCACCTGCTTACAATTGTATGCACAGGCTCGCACTAGCAGTCCCAAGAGCTCACGTAAACGCGTGACGGACAACTGAAGCCAGTACATGTCTCTTTCTTGGCAGCGCTCACTACAATGCCACCAGCCCTCAGTTGGACGTCTCTTTTTGGTTGTTCTGGGTGCTGGTCTGTGGGAGGCTATTGCAGCTCGGTTACGGCACTCCCGCTCTCTGCAAGGAGCAGCCTTGTGTCTGACGGGCTCCCCGAGCGACCTCATGGGCTATGCACATCGGGTGAGTGTTGGTGAGTATGCGCACGATGGAGGCGAGGGTTGAACACCTTGCTGACGTTCGTAAGACAGAATCGACCTGACTGTGTGGTGTGTCATGGCCTGGGTCACACCAGAGTATAAAAGCCGCAGTCTCTGAACGAATGTTCGACAACAACAACATACGAACTTACCAGGGCTCCAGTCCACATCCTACTATCCAATAGCAGCAGCATCACCTACACATTCAAATCCACACCTCTACAATGACCGTCGAGATCCCCGCCACCATGCGCGCCGCCGTGTACCGCCCGGGAAACCTGAACCCCGTCACCGAGCACGTCCCAGTACCCCAGCCCGGGCGTGGCCAAGTGCTGCTCAAGATCGCGGCATGCGGCGCGTGCCACTCGGACGTCCTCCTACTCACGGAGGCGCTCATCGACGAACGCACGTATATCCTCGGTCACGAGATCTCTGGCTACCCCGTCAAGTGAGTTCCTTTCTTGGCCGGCTAACTTTCCGAGGTGCGGAATGCTGATGAAAGGATAGGTTCGGTGACGGCGTGGTAGGCATCGAGGAGGGCCGGCTGTACGTTGTGCACGTCATCGTGCCCTGCACGAAGAGCACCAACGGCGTCCCGCCGCTCGAGGACAGCGACGGTATCGGCAGGGACGGTGGTTACGCAGAGTACATCGTCGTCGATCAGCGCCAACTCATCCCTGTGGTGAGTTCGTTTCCTCCCACCATTCGGTACACGGCGGTTCAAACAACATACTTCTGTAGCCTGAGGGACTGGCTCCCGAAGTGGCGGCCCTCGCAGGCGATTCGCTGATCACTGCGTTCAACGCCGTGCACAACGTCGCAGGGGTACGCGGTCTTTCTTNCCCCCAAATGTACTGCGACGGCCCTAATCTCACATACGTCCCCGAAGCTCCGCCCAGGTACGAAGAAACGCGTGCTTATCTACGGCGTGGGCGGTCTCGGGCACCAGGCGCTGCAGATTGTCAAGAGCTATGGGGCGACCGTCTTCGCGGTCGACTACAAGCGGGCTGCACGCGAGCTCGCGGTACAGCTCGGCGCCGAGCGTGCGCTCTCCTTATCTGAGATCACGAGCGAGACGACCGCGGGGACGTTCACCGTCGACATTGTCATTGATTTCGTCGCGAATGAGCAGTGTGAGTGCCTATCTGTGCGCGGATGTTGGGATTGATGAGATTGATGTGTTCTTGCCGGTAGCGTTTTCGTTGGCGAAGGCGGCGACGAAGGGCAACGCATTGAACTTCAACGCACCCGCGAGCAAGATCGTCATAGTCAGTGCCATGCTCACCATGCTCCATCATCAAGTGTACTCACTACCTCTGAATCAATGATGCAGGTCGGAGCTAGCGTCGACAATCTCCCACTGAACTCCGCCGAGATCATCGAGTTCAACACGCAAGGTAAAACGCCCTCATGAGCGGAATACTGTCTTTCGACTTACCGGAATGTCCTACTGAATACCTGTTCTCTTATAGTGCTCCCTACAAGCTATGGCTCTGTCGATGACTTGCGGAACGCGCTGCAGCTGCTCGCCGATGTAAGCCTGCACATCCTTGGCACTCTGTCTTCGATTTTGCCTTCTCACGCACGTACCACAGGGCGTTGTCAAGCCGGTCGTGCACACAGCGCCGCTCGAGAAAGTCGATGAGGCCATGAATGCCCTCCGTGCGAGCGCCGTACTGGGACGAAGGGTCATCGTTCCTAGTCTGCGCGAATGAACACCGCTAAGTTCTTGTCGCCATCAGAGGTTGGCAGGTTGGCACGGCTGCAATGGGTTTCTAGTCTTAGCTGTAGCTGTAAGCGCATTGATAAGACTGGTCATTGTGGATCTATCGCATCATTGGCATTGCTCGCGTATGAGTACGATATTGAGTATCAGGAGCGGCCACCACTGACTAGATCGAGTATTAGTTCGTCAATGAAAGGATAATAAATCGCTTATTATGGTGCGTTAATCTCGAAGTATAAATCCGTTGTATGTCCTATAGTGATATGGGCGCCCCGGAGTTTAGACTCTTGAACTTGTTCCTATCGCTCGCCCACCATGATCCTAACCGAGCTGTACGAGTCGAAGGTCTTGCAAGCCCGAATTCTGTGTGAACAACTTGTGCGGACCGTCTCCTGATCAAAATCAAGCGTACCTTGAGGCTTGAAGCCGGTTTTTGGGCTTACCGGAACACTGAGATCCGACGGACATGGAGAGCCGGGCGGGACAGAATTGTGAGTTGTGTACATCGTACGGTGACTACGGTCGTGCCATGATCATGACTAGCGATGTGCTCGTCGTTATAAAGTTGCACCATGCACACGCCGCCGGGCTGACAACGACAGACATTCGGCCGGATGACAGACTGCGCCCCTAACCACTTTGCCTCAATTTGACTCGGCGAGCCGGCGACCAAGTTTCCCCGCGAGCTTTGCGAAAATCCTCCATCTCCCTCTCTGCATACCATCCTATCTGCGTTACTTCGGCCTCCTCACGGACCCTCAGGACATTCAGCGTCGTGCTGCGATGTTGCGATCGCTCAAGCGAGCTCGACACCCGAAGGCGTTTTTCGACTTACCGGCCCACCTTTACTCCTATCGCGGATGTGGACGGCGATGGATGAGCGTCCGTCCTGAAGAGCGCCAGACGGGTTCTGGGTCAGGTAAGCGATATTCTTGCACCGCTATGGCCATCGTCCAGAACGTTTCTGAGCAATGGCCGGTTCTCTCACTTGCTGTGTCGCGTGCCAAGCGTCATAACATCAAATTCGCATATCCCCTGTCACCAGCATCTGCACTATCCGGTGGATTGCTGGTGTCGTTGCCTGCTAGTATAATATATGTTTGGGTGTATGTTCGGGCGTATGATGTCCACCCGGAATGAGCGTCCTTCTGAAAATGACACGAGTCTTGCTTGATCGGATGTGTGTCTGACAATCCAATGGTTCTATCTAGCTACGACACGGAAAAAGGTCACCATACAACACCTCCACGCCATGCGCGAGGCGGGAAAGCCAATTGCTATGCTCACCGCCTACGACTACCCCACCGCCCGCGCATGCGAGGCACACGGAGTCGACATAACCCTCGTCGGCGACTCTCTCGCGCAGGTCTGCCTCGGCTACGACGACACCACACGGCTCACGCTCGACGAGATGCTGCACCACATCCGCGCCGTCGCGCGAGGCTCGCGCACCCCTCTCCTCGTCGCCGACATGCCATTCGGGACGTACCACGCCAGCACGGAGGACGCGATCCGCAACGCGGTCCGCATCGTCCGCGAGGGCGGCGCCGAAGCCGTCAAGCTCGAAGGCGGGCTTGAGATCGTCGACACTGTTCGGCGTCTTACGCGCATCGGCATCCCTGTCATGGCCCACGTCGGCCTCCTCCCCCAGCGGCACGTCATGCTTTCCGGGTATCGTGCACAAGCGCGCGACGCCGCAGGTGCACTCGACGTACTCCAGAGCGCCCTCGCGCTCGAAGACGCAGGCGCGTTCGCCGTCGTGCTCGAGGCGATCCCGCATGCCCTCGGGACGCATATCACGCGGAAGCTACAGCGCGCGGTGACGATTGGGATTGGGGCTGGGGCCGGGACGGACGGGCAGGTGCTCGTGTGGGACGACATGGTGGGCACCTGGGACGGGCACCAGGCGAAGTTCGTGCGTCGCTTTGCGGACGTACGTACGGAAGTCGAGCGCGGTGTGAAGGGATACGTGCAGGCGGTGCGCGAGCGGACGTTCCCTGCACTCTCGGAAAGCTATGGGATGCCCAAAGCTGAGTGGGAGCGGTTTGAGCAGTTGGCAGCGGGCGCGGGAGGAGAGGAAGTCGAGACTGTGGACTCGGTCGCGCGCGTGGATCTAGAGGGCAAGGAATGATTGTACTCACCCGCTCTAGTTTGCCTAATGTTATACTGATATGTATCCAGGGATTTATTTCAGGCAAAGTGTCGACAATGCTCGTTGCGCCTAATGTCTCCCGTCGTTTCCCAGCTTCGGAGCCCAGAGAAACAAAGGTATTGTGGCAGAGAGTGCAGGAGCTCACCGATGATGACCTCAGTGGGTTCGAGTGGAAGTTGAAAGTAACAGCTGAGCGATCGCGAGGGCTTATGACATGGTCGCTCAACCACTCGAAGACTGATTGGTGACTGCCACTTGCACTTTTCAAGTTGCACTCCTCCGTGCTTTCTGTCCTTTTCTAGGTACGTTCTCTGGAACAGCGGTGTGCAAGAGCCTGAGGATAACAAGCACCGGAAGGAGTCCGAGTGGACCCGGGGCTCAATGTACAGATCGACCGGTGGTGCTGTGCCTTTCTGTCTCTTTCGGACTAAAGTTGGCGGCACCGGCATGATACTACACAATATGTGTGTATCCAATACTTCTACGCATCTGAAGAACTCTTGTATGTCTTTCCCCATGATCCTAAAACAGTTGCAATTCGCAGCGGCAATCAGGGGTGGGCACGGAGGCTGGTAGAGCAAGTACTCAAATGGGATGATGTCGTCGGCGCCGAACGACGTTCGTACGTTATTTCGCAAATCTCGGAGAGCCATCTTAAGATAAATGGACAGATCTCAGCAGGACAGGAACGAGACGCGCCGGCTGAGCCGTACACATACATCCTTTCAAGTTCGCCTGCTTTGACACGTAGCCGGACCGCGCTTGCCCGTCTTGTGGAGCATTCACCATGGATGCAGCCCGAGTGGCTGTTTCTTGTCAGTCCCCCTCCGGTGCTTGCTATGCCCAAGGACTCCATTCGTTCCCAGGGAGAGGTTCCGTGCCTTCAGTGTTGAAGTCTGAATAGGATTTTTGTGAGCCAGCGAGCAGGATGGCGTCGACAACGGCTGAGTAGTACTAGTAGAAAGACGGATGGAGGCTCACCAATAATCTCATATTTGCCATACTTATCCAGTGTGTACTCCTCTCCAAAGTACTCGCAACGCAGCTTGCACAGGATCGTGTCGACCTGTTTGCAGAACGCATACGGATCGTGGGTCAGAGGAGCATCCGGATCGGGGTCCCACCCCGTGCCCTCGATAGAAACGATACGCGGGGCGATGATCAAAAGCGTCAAGGCGAACAGGTATGGATCCTCGGGCAGGATAGAATCAATGACGTTGAGGAAGCGGAACCCATGGTTGGGACGCAGACCCGCAGGTATCTCGGACACGCTAGTCACGTAGCCCTGGGTAGTGTCGAATGTAACGTCCAATACGACCAGTTGCGAGCATCGACAGATCATATAGGCTACGCCTTGCCAGGTCGCGGGTGAGAGCATGTGGGTCCTCCAGAGGTCGAGGAACCCGAAGTTGATTAATCCGGGCCACGCGTCGGCAATCTCTCGTAGGTGTTCATCGGATAGCCATCCGAACAATGGGAGATTTACCATAAAGACGCGCATATTGGGGAAATATAGGGCAGGTTGGAGCGTCGAAATGCCAATGAAGTACTCAGAGGTGGGATGGGAATCTATCGGGGACTCGCACTTTGCGCACAGGGAGTCCTGGACGAGGATGAAAGCGTGCAGTGTATACTTGGCGCACTGCCGACGCAGTGTTTCAAACAACAGGTTGACTTCTTCTCCGAGAGGGCGATGCTCCAGTTCGAACTGGATACTGAAGAGACGGCAGTTGTCTAAGAGCTGCAGGAAAGCTGAGCAGGTAGTAATGTAGGGGACCCTGAAGGTGATGATCTGCAATGACGAAAAGGGGTGTATGTGTGGAGGAGCTGTGAGAAAGCTGAGGTCTTCAGCAGCTTCGGAATCGATGGTGAGGTAGACCTTGCGTAGATGAGGCTGTGCGGCAAGAAACGAGATAAAAGTCGGATTGAGAGCGGCGTAAAACGCAGTATTGGCGTGGAAACATTCCAAACGAGGACAATCGTATGCGAAGTCGATCGCTGCGGCAACGATCCGGCCGGGGTATTGGGGGTACATCTCGAGCNTCCNGTGACGCTTGGACAGAACTCGATCAAGGAGTCTAGGATGCGCACAATGTCGTCCGGATCGTATGGATCATCTGGCGGAATAGCTCCAGGATCGAAGGCAAATGAGATGCTGGTCACCTCGGGTCCGAGAAACAGAGGCAGATGGTCGTTGTAGTGATAGTCGTAGATGTTCCAGCGTAGATGCGTTAGGTTGGGCAAGAGCCATCGACCCCGGCGATATAGTGCCAGCTTGGTAACGATCTCCCGTGAGACTTCGCGTTCCCGCAGGACGATATTCGGGTCGTTCCACAAGATGGCCTCATGATCCGCGTATTCGTTGTTCAGATATCCAAGAGCTCTGATCCGTTTGGCATAATAGTCAAATCGGATCCAATCCGTTGCCAGTAGCGGCCTCTTTATCGTCTGTGAGAGGCTAAGCGCTGGACCAGTCGAAGCACTGTCAAGCAAACACTCACTGTGATGTATTGACACGGATAGGTCTTCAGGGATGGATGCTTCCGCACCACAACATTGAGCGAATCGCTTGGCAACGTATGTACCAATGGTCCGAGCGTGAGTTGACGTCGCCATAACGCATTGAGGCATGGTTCGAGAAACACTCTGCATGTTCTAGCTAAACGGGCGATAGAGGGGCATTGACGTAGTTGTTGGTGATATCCAGCGTAGAAATCGGTATTGGGTTCGATTTCAAGAAAGTCCAAGATGCGATGAAAGATATCGGGCGAGAGCAGGCAGCTGTGCACCATCCTATATCACCGACAATATCCTATTGCAGTCACAAGTTCGCAATTGTTTGATTCGATCCCTTGAAGCTGTTACTGAGTGCTATCGCAAGGATTCCGCGTATCGATCGCCAGGTGTACGCAGGTCTTGCAGGCTTGATCAGAGTGTGTACGAGTCACTATTGGATGGAGAAGGTTCCCGGTCAATATTCTCACGGCGGTCGCGTACGAATACCCGGGCTGTATGCTTGCTATGTAACCTTGGTTGTGATGATGGACGTCCTAGAAGCTACAGTTGTGCTCCTCTCGTGACAAACGTCGACGCGTCGGAGTCCGGACTAGTTACTAGTGGCACGATACATACGCTGTAAAGCAGATACTCTCAGATACTTCAATTATGCTACAAAAGCTATATTACGTAATGAAAGGCATCGTTGTAGTCCGAACTACGTCGAAACATTGGGAGCCACCAATTGCGCACTGACAGTCTTCCAAGTGCCAAAATTACAGTAGTCACTATCCAAAGACACAAATTTCTCTACCGGACAGTAATGTCTTCGCGATGAGTTGTTGTAGTGGCTGGAAGCCCAGGCTTGAACAGCCTTACTTGCTCGACTTGAAGGTGTCCGCTACGCATACCGTGACGTGGACCTTGGCAGGGGCGGAGGCTTGCGGGAACACAACAGAAGCGATTTGCCGCGTCGAAGTAGACGGTGTAGATACTTCTTGGCACCACGCCGGTGGCATGTGGCAACGCCTCGGGCCAAAGTAGTGGCTCGGACGAGGGCAGACCAATGCAGCTGCAGTTCGGCATGCAGCAGACGAGAAGTTGATCTTGTGCGTGGCTTGATGTTTGGTGAGCTTGCGTTGTGGTGTAACTGAAGTGTCGGTCTTCGAGTCACTCGCACTACCTATTGTCGGCCGTGCCAGTCAGCCTCGCTAGGCTGGGTAGGTTGAAAAGTCTCTATTAATACGTCGGATGGTTGTATCCAGATAGCGTAATCTCACCATATTTGCCTCTACGGACGTGCTATGGAGTCAAACGCGAGGTGCGCAGATCTTGGCCATATCGCCACTTGCGTTGTTCTCCCTTCTGCGTACTATGGGGTGTAGGAGGTGGTTGCGAGCTAGTCGAAGAAGGTGAGAATGATTGAGACGGAGGTACCACAAGAGTACTCACCACGTAGCTGAGGATTGAGTACGACTGGGACTAGCATAGTAGGATGGGCGAGGGAAGATATGTGGCAGATCGAAACGGTATGGATTTGGCGCATTCGTATCGCAGCGAACGCGAGCCATGAGCGGAGGCGTGTGTTATGAGACATAAAAATTGCCGCCACCTTTAAATAGTTGGAGGAGGTAGTAGGGGAATGGACATACATGGTATGAGCGGGCGAACGACGAGAAGCCGACCGCTGGTGGCGAGCGTTGCCTGTGGCCAGAAAGGGCAGGAGATCATGTAAAGAAGCATCGAAAGGAATGGCATACCAAGCTACAGTAGGCCTGATCCGCACTGGTACTCCGTATACAGGCCCGCAAGATGCGAGCAGCGTCGCTTAGGGCTCCATTTCCGCAGGCTTGCACGGGAGCCCGCCACCAGACCCAAGTCAGACGGACGCAGTGAACTTGGAGGCGGTGAACGAGGAGAGCTGGGCGAGGACGCTAGAAGCAAGCCGAGTGGCCGCATACGCATCCAATGCGCACGGGCGTTGACAGGTCGGGGCCGGGTGCAGGGTCGGCGACGGTTGAGAGAGGAAAGGATGGTCGGGGGGGCTGTACAACCGAAGGGGTGTTACAGAAATCATTACGCCACCTTGACTGTCGGTTTAATATCTTGTAAACAGGGTAACCTGAGAGATATCGATAGAGCATACGTGAGCCTCCAGTACGGGCTGCGGAGTGGCGTAAAGCATAGTGCGGGCGTGGTCAAGCTGGGGGGCTCTCAGCGAGCGAGGGCCTCGTCAGGAGCAGCTCCTTATGCCTTGAGCAAAGTATCCCAAGCTTCGTCTATTCTTTGCTCGTAGGGTAAGCGACCCATGGCGACCATGTCGCTTTCGACGGAGTACAATACCAGACGAGCGCCTATTCGAGCATTGTGAAGAAATTGTTTGTTTTCCCTCCCTGTCAGCACGCAAACCAGACTTTTAGAATCTGATAACGTGAGGAAAAAACTCTCCGTATGTTTAAATCGAACCTAATCTTGCGCGCAACCCAAGAAAGTAGGCAACGACGCGTCGTCAGTATGCCGCCGTTGCTCGGCATCTGCGAGGCTGTATTCGCCCGACCCTGCGACGTCAAGCTGAATTCCGGACGCCACACAAAGAAGACCTAGTCATAGCAGAGCAGCTCTGCCAAGAGCAACAAATAGACAAGTGAACATGCCTATTCCGACATGCGCTTCACGCGTTGCCCTGACGCGAAGTGATCCCGTCCTCGTTCTGCGCAAGATGATTCGCTGCTTCGCACAGTAAAGCAAGGATCCACCATGAGCGTAATAGTACTGTTCCTGAAGTCTCAGCGAAGATCTTGGAGGATGCGATCGCGTGGGCTGGCCGCCCGGGGAAGCCCCGTCGTACTCCACGCGGCCGATGCCTCCAAATGGTATGCCTTGTATTCACAAGCGAGGCATAGCCCTTGACACGCACTGTAACTGAGGAGCACCCACAGAACGAAGTCATAGTCCAAGAGGCGATGCTGAGACTAGTTCACGTAGAAGTTGTGCTGCGGTGAGAAGGAGTGCAGCGTCTGCGGAGAGTCATGGAGCGGTGGAATCCACAGCATCCGGAGATATATCAGGCGCAATGTGCGGCAGGGCGGCTTGTCATCGTCTTTCCTCGAGGACAACCCGCCCTGCCTGTTTGAGTGAGCGTATGTGGCCCTCCACCTTGAGTTGTGCCTTTCGACGCCGAGACTACGCTTCACACATGCCCTGCTCGTACGAGCAACGACTGACCAGTACACTCAATGATAGAAGAGCTACGCACCTTCGTTGCGAGTACAATAGTGAGGTCTTGTCTCGGTAGCGGGGGAGGAGGGTGGGACCGCCGCTCAAGTTCAACATGGGCGCCTAATCGGCGTTGACGACGTCGCGGCGTGATTCGTGAACAACAAGGTGGGCAAGCGGTCGTCATCTCCTGCTTCAAAGCCTTGTAAGTTGTTAATTTCGCCATCTTCCCCGACTATCGTAATGATAACAGGCATGTAGTTGACGCACCGTCACACTTGCGTAGTAATCAGCTTCACGATGGGTCATGACGAAAAGTGCAGCGCATGGAAAGCCTGAGCGGCTGAACCCGAAGCTATTCGCCGGTTTGACAATCAGGGGAATCTGTATCAAGAGCTTGTAGTCAGTGCATATTCCTTCAGGAAGTCCTACTGCTCACCACAGTGAGTGGAAGGGTCTAATTTCGCCGATATTACGGAGTTATGAACTTCGCCGCTCACA
This sequence comes from Trametes cubensis, assembly GCA_029747595.1. Classification (NCBI taxonomy): domain Eukaryota; kingdom Fungi; phylum Basidiomycota; class Agaricomycetes; order Polyporales; family Polyporaceae; genus Trametes; species Trametes cubensis. The sequence goes on from JAPEVG010000387.1 coordinate 19,601, forward strand.
ACGATCGATGAGGTTCGTACACAAGCTCGTAGACGCCCATGATACACTGAGCCTGTGATGGTCTACCACCAGCATCACGACGTCACTCCAACACAGTTCGTGAACGTAGCTTGCACATTATCAAACACGGCGACGACTGTTCAAAACTGTATTCCAAGACGGTGCGATACAAGTACAATCGAGGCAGAGATGATACATCTTTAACATGCACAGGCGGGCTAGTAGTACTAAGTCAGCGCTCTTCGCTACGTCGGCACGTAGGTATGTACATAACACGGCGGATAGGGTCCATTTACACAAGAAATCGCATCATCGTGCCCGCCGTAACAAGAAACAGCAAACGTCTTCGCTCGAGCTAGCGGGAGCCCGCCCACGTACGAGCGGGTCGACCTGGATCTCTCCGGAGAGGCAGTCACGACGAGGCAGGGGAATTCGATAGGACAGGACGTGGGCGGATTGGGGAATGGAACGGCGGGAGCAAGGAAGGGTGATGGAGTCGGGAACGCACCAGAATCAGGTATGGAGCACATTTTGCAGAGCGGATCAGAGCAGGGGCAAAGCGAGGGGGGTTGGAAGGGACCGGTGTTATGGATGGATGGATGGGTGTGTGCGTGGGCGAACATCAAGGGGACGGGGGGACGGCAGTGAGCGATGGGGCAGCATTCCAAACGGGCGGCGGAGGCGGACGAAAGGGGAGGGGGGGCGCGGTCGCGTACGTCACGAGGGGCCTGGGAAAAGGTGGGTGGATGTCAATGAGACGAAGCAGCCACTGGGGAAAGGGATGAAAGGCATGGATGGGAGGCTAAGGGCAGCAATTCGAATAGGGGATCGGAGAGATCACGGTGAGGGTTCTCAAGGGCGCAGCAGAATAGGCAGAAAGAAGAGGGAAATGGTGAGGGGAAACGTTATGGTACAACGCAGAGAGGTAGAAAGACAACACGCGTAGGCGACCTGTCGTGCATGCACGTCAGGCCGACCATGGTCGAATCAAAGCCACATGGTGGGGACGAGTCACAAGAAACGGGGTCAACGTCAAATACAAGCAAAGAAGATAAAAGCAAAAGGCCCAGGATCCGCGAGAACACCGCAGCGATGAAGAGCACGCGCAACGCTTGTCTCCCCCTTGACTCCCCTCTTCCACATTCTAGCGATGATCCACTCCCAGAACGCCACACAATCGAGGACAAGATAGGCAGCAGGGCCGAGAAGGAACTCAACTACCCAGACGGGCTGACGAGGATGGTAGTGTGACCGAGGCAGAGGTGAGGATGAGGCAGATCATGGGTCACGATTGAGGTTGAGGTGGGGCCACGACCGCACCCAGGGGTAGCGAGAGCCCATGATCTACAGAATGAAAGTGGCCAAGCGTCCAGAAGGCAAGACGAGAGCAAGCAGCGAGCCAGGATCCGGATCGCGCATCGATCACAGCGGGCCCGCCGTCATGTCTGGCACGCGGCCGAAGCAGACGCGCATACACCACTGGCTGCCGCCCGCGCGCGAGGCCTAACTGGCCGCTCTCGGTAGTAACACTCAGCCACCGAGACGGCTGCTGTCCATCCTCACCCCTCGTCCCAAACGGCGCGCGGAAACCACGAGGTCGACCGAACGCTCTCGTCGCGCCATATATGAACCAGCATCCTCTTCGCCCTTTCCCCGGCCATCTCTTGATTCCCCCGCGTCCCCTAGCGTCCTCAAACATTCTTCAACTCCTGTGCTGCTCCGCTCGAATCCGCACTGCCGTACCGCCGAGACTCAGTCAGCTCGCACGACGCCTGCCGCCGCGCTTTGCTCGGTAGAGCTGGGTGGTATCGCATTGAGGACGGGGGATGGTGATAAGGTGAGGCCCTTGTCCAGAGGTGTGAGGGGATCGATCATTTCGTCTTGCCGCATCCGCTTCCCGCTCGCAGGAGTGTCCCTATCGGCCAATTCGAGGTCCTCGCTGGAGCGCTTCCGCTGCCGCGTTGGCGAGCTCGCGAGAGATTGTGGCAGCTTTCCTTGTGGGGTGAATTTGGCAGAGAGAGGATAGCTGAAGGGCGACGATGCGCGGTCGAAGGATCCGTCTTTCCTTGCGCGTTTCGGCGGAGTGGAGTTGCACTCAGATCGATCGGTGGATGGAGGGAACGGGGCAGCATCGGCGTCACTCTCAAGTTCCGTCGAGGGACGCTTGCGAGCGGTCGGCTTCGCCTGCGGGGTCGCAGGCGTCTCCGACGCAGACGTGTCAGACTCCGGTACGGATACCGACGCAGCAGCAGAAAGGGATACCGACGTGGTGTCGTCGGCATCGCCTCGCTCAGATTCGCCATCGTCCTCCCGTGACGCATCGCTCAAATCGATGTCTTCGTCCACGTCCTCTTCACCCTCGGTAAGCTCCGACTCCTGAGGCGCGTCTTGGATTTTGATCTGAACAGGCGGTTTCGCCGGTGGAGGAGGCGCTTGCTGGGCCACGGCGCTAGGATGCAGTTGCGGCTGAGACGGCACGGTCGTCCCAGGAGCCATATTAGCGTTCAGCATCGCGCGCTCGCATACCGAGCACTGGCATTGGTACAAAGGTGCACATGCTTCCCGCCATGCCTATGCAGTGTTCTTGTCAAGAGGCAGGATCGATCATAACATTGTGGTACGTACCATGGAGAACGCCTCTTTGCTGTAGCAAGGCATGTGCTCGGCAGTCACTGGGACGTACGGAATCGGTCGAAGGAGGTCCGATGCCTTGAGGACGGGAGACGCAGGAATGGGTGGCGCACCGGCCATGGGTGACATTGTGACAGCTTCATCGTCTTTGCTCCCTGGAGGCGGAGAGGGTGTGGTGTGAAGGGTAGTGGTCGAGAGAACTGGGCTCGTCGTGTGTGAGCCACTCGAGTGAGACGATGATGAAGAGTCGTCCTCGTCTTTGTCCTTGGCTCTCCGACGCTCCTCCAAACGGGCGTTCACCCGACGCTCAATCCAGTCGATCCCGTTGTACCACGCGCATTCGTCGCGAAGCTCGGTCATGACGTCCTCCGTTGTCATTCGCACGGCCTTCAGTGCCGGGTCCGTCCCGTCAGCGGAGCACTCCATGACCAGCTTGCGTACGATGTTGCGCATCGGAGGCAGCAGGATCTCTCGCATCTGCCGCGTGAAGGCGTGGTAAGTCTGTTCGCATAATGAGTAGGAGGGGGGGGTGAGGCGCGAGATGGGTCTTCGGTCGGGGGTGTTCGAGTTCCTGGGCCTCGTCGCCCTGACCTTCATCCAGGGCGCCTTCGTAAACCGCTCGACGGTTCCACGGACACGGATGACGCGCAGGCGCCAAGCGAGGCCGCCCATTGTTCGTGTTGTTGAACCATTCGTCTGCTGGGCTGATCCAGTGCCCATCCAGAATCCGGTTTCGCGCCCAATCGTTGATGGCAAGTTCTCGGATGCCACCCGCGTCCTCGGTCAGGCTTAGCATCTCCGGGTCGTCCATGTCGTCATCGCTGAGTTCGTCGTCGCTATTGTATGCTTCCCCACTCTCCGCGCGCGCAGCATATCTCGACGCTGCCAGCGCTTGTTGCAGCATGTCGCCGATCTTCGTATGCGACCGCAGCCAATGCTTCTCCTCCGCGAGCTGCAGCACGTCGTGTATCGAGCCTTCACCCAGGTCAATGAACGACTCTACCGACTGTCGTGTCTCCCAGTCCAGCGACGCCCACTTATTGCCGTTAACAGCCTCGCGCCACTCCGGGCGCGCATTCACGCGCGTCCAGAACACTTGCGCACGACATTGACGACACGTCGCCTCGACGTCAGGCCATGTTTGGTGGTCTTCGTTCTCCACACAGCAGACGGGCGTCCCTTGTGTATACTCTTCTTCAAGCTCTACGCGTGGTGCGTCTCGAAGACAGATGCCGCAGAAGGCCGCGGTCTTGCGATGTTCCTTGCATAGGGAGACGGGGCCGACGTGGAGGGTGAGGGAGGCGCGTTTGGAACTGCCCACTCCGAGCCCCTCGGAGTTGTAAGGTGCGTTGACTCTGCAGACAGCACACGATGCGACGAAGAGGTTGCGGTAGTGTTGATACATGCTGATCCGGAGGATAGTAGTATTGTTCGATCCGGCTGTGCTCGGAGGAGGTTGAACGAAGGCGAGATGATTGTACATTCCGGTTGGGTCTAGGACAGTGCAAGCCTTGTTCCAGAACAAGTGGTGCTCGACTGGGAGATATGAGGGGGCTTGACGCGTGAATGAGTGGCGTGCAGGACTCACGATGAGGCTTCCACGCCGGGAATAGAGCCATGACTCTCTCCATCTCTCGCGCGTCCCGGAGGGTTGAGAAAGCGAGGCGCTGTGGCCACATTTGAGGTGTGTCCCATGTTTGAGGGGAGTAGCCGTTGGCTGAGGCGTCGAGGAGGTAGTGTGTTGCGATGAGTCTAAATGAGCGGGTAAGTCTGGCTGTGGCGCGGGCCCGGGGAGACGACGTGCCTAACGATCTCAGCCGGGAGGTCGTGCCAGGACCTTGCGGCCTTTCCTTTGCAGAGGGTGTTCATTGTAACGAGCTCGCTGTCGGCGACGATGCCAAGCGTGTCTGCCGGCAATGGCGTCGATGTCGGCGGCGTTGTAGACGATGCGCAGGCGTCACAGCGTGTGCGGGATGGTGACAGATCGCGACAAGGCGCTGTCACACCCCCATTTGGACCCCGACACCAGGAACCCAGGTATTCCCACGCACGGACCATCTGCATCCGGCGTCTATATGCGGGACTTGGGCCTGGATGCAAGCTGTGCCGCGTTCGACTTCGATGTTGACACGACCGACCCTGATGTATTCATTTTATATCTTCCGACAATTCATATAATGAAGACATGCTTCTCGAGATGTTGGTACGTCGTATGCACTAAACGAGCACCGTCTTCATTCGCAAGGTGACCAAAAACCATCTACCTCGCATTTGCATGGATAAGCTGACTTGCATGTGCAGGCCAACCAGTTCATGTTCCTAGCCGCAGTCTAAGCAATTGCGTCTGGCGTAGGCGGCGCCTTCGCGGTGAATTTTCTCATGGCGCATATCTGTAATCTCAGTAAGTTGAACGCTAATATCTACCATCTCATTGAACTGAGCGTCAAGTTAGTCGAGCGTAAGCTTAATGTCTGCCTTGCGTGCCATCTGGTAGCCAGAATCTGCAGTGATCGCCATGCGCGGATCCGGAACAAAGGCGCACTGCAGTGCATGGAACTCGCACATGATGATGTTTTGTAAGCGAAGCCCACTTAGGCTCCCGGGTGATAAGGGCGCCAACTCTTCAGCGTCCATCTGGTACCACAATCCTCTCGGTGAGCCTCACGAACGTATTCCAATAATCCATAATTCATCATCCATCGCCAGATCAGATTCAGTCAGAATCTATGCATTGGTGTCTGCTAAACAATGACGTTTTTCGCCGAGTGCTAGACTTTGTAGAGGTTGAGCTACCCGACGGCTTCTATGCCGGGTACCATCTACGGCGATCCAAGAATGCAACACTAGGCCGGCTTGCGAGGACGTGCCGCGCATTCTTGGAACCTTCGCTGAATGCCCTATGGAAGAATCAGCTCACATTGGGACCGTTAGTTCAAACTCTACCCATTGACGCCTACGAGGAAGTTGTCGTGCACACTCAGGCCATCACAGAGTATCATCTGGTCAGCTCACTTGCTCTCACCCCCGGCATCCACTCATGTGAGACGTCGTAAAGGTTCTCAAAAGGCCGCTCGTACCTTCCGATTGGTCTAGATTTGACTACTACGCGGCGCGCGTCCAATCCCTCGGTTACTTCCTGGTCGAGTTCGAAGACACCGAAGCAGTCTCCTGGAGTACCCCAAGCGAACGCCCCCGAGAGCGCGAGGTTGACGTGGACGTCGTCTGGCAGCTGTGCATGCAGAGACGGAGGCGGTGGTTGCTTCCGAACCTCATCCGACTCCGGTGGAATATTTACGACGTCCCTTACACGTCATACCTCTCGCTCTTCCTCGGCCCCAAACTTACCACCTTCGCCATCGCATTCAAGCCAGAGGCATTCCGAGCCGCGGGGCTGATCTACGACCCTTCCTATCTGCAAGTCGAGCTCGAAGCACTGTCCAGCCTGTGCCCTTCCCTGACGTCGGTCGAGATGTATGCGCAGCACGATTTTTNCGACCGTAGCTATCGCATGGCGGTTCGCATACTTCTGTCGAAGGCTTGAAGGGCTCGCAGTGCGCGGCGGCCCGATGAATCGCAGCTTGGTATCCTTCCTCGCTACCCGACCACGTCTACGCAAAGTTCTGCTAGACATCGACGAGGAAACTACGGAGGATTTGACGTTTCTGTCCACATCACCCAGGCACTACCCGTTTGAAGCCCTACAAATCTTATGGGTAAAGGTCCCTCACCTAACCGCTTGCACCACCTTGGTCAAGCTCATGCATACGTGCCGCTTGTCAAGCATCACGTGCGAATCCAATCATCGTTGCAATGCCCGGGAAGTCCGCGAGTTTACGACTGCTCTACGAGATCACTGCGCCAAGTACACCCTGCACGTCTGCCGACTTATCCAGCTTGAACTGGAATACGACGAGGACGAATGGGAAACCTTCGCAAACCCTCAGTACCCGTCCGACTACGTGGGCCTCAACGAGCTCGCACCGCTCCTGGAGTTCTCGAACCTCAGGGTGTTCCAATACACTCTATGCACGCTTGGGGGGNTTCAAGGACGACGAGCTTGTGCGGATGGCCGATGCATGGCCAGGGCTGATCTACTTCTCGTTCCTCCACGGATGGGGTACCCAAATGGAGGCGACATGCACCTGGCGTGGCATCGGGTACTTCATCGGTCGATGCTCCCAAATGATCGAGTGCAGGATGGCTTTCGACACGACTATCGATAACGTAGCCCTCATCGTTGATGATCTCGCCTTCCGTCCGAACAACCACCTCCGGATCTTCGACGTCCTCGATTCGTGGCTACCGGACGATCTGCACGGTTTCGTTCGTGCAATCTATGCTGTCGCTCCTCGCGTGACGTCGGTAGAGGCTATGCAGCGAAACGTGAGCCCGTACGACCCTTTACCACAAGACGTGTACGCGTTCTGCGAGATGGTGGAACACGAACTGCGTAGACTTCGGACCAAGCATTTTGCGGATTCCTACACAAAAGATCCACATTGTCAGTGCTCTTCCGTTCATCGCCTTCGCTCACGTCACTCAGCTGTGTCACTATCGCAGATGATATTGACATGGACGATGATGACCCATTAGAAGAATGGGCCATGAAGTTATCGGAGACAGGATGATTTGTGCACGGCGAGTCCGTTGATGTTGCCATATTGATGCAGCTGCTGCGTGTTCCTGATCATGACATGATCGCTCTACAGCTGGCGGCCGGTATCTCATTAAGCGCCCATCGGTATATGACAAAGTAGCTTCGTATACCCAGTTGGCGAGTACGCAATGGATGTAGCATACTGTCGTCCAAGCCAAAGACTAGAACTGGATTGATACTCCAAGACCATCTCGCCCACTTCATATGGGAGCGACTCTCGGAGTTCCGGTGGGCACGTCTAAATGATCTTACTAAGAGAGTCGACCGTCCCGCTTCGTCATGCCCGACAAGCGGACTATCATAACTATCTAGCAGGGGTATATAAGAGCACGGCGCAATGCATACTGACTATCATTCTACCAGGATTCAGATCCATACAGACTTCAAACCTACCACTCGCATTCAATATCGCGTCATTCGAGATGTCCACCGAAAGACCCCTCGTGCTCGTTCTGGGAGCCACTGGACGCACTGGCCAGAGCATCATCAATGCTCTTTCCGCTTCTGGCAACTTCGTCCGTACATTCTCACACGCTGAAGACGTATACATCTGACTTTGTCCTGTACTTCTAGCGTATCGCAGCGCTCGTGCGCCAGGAGTCCATCTCCAAGCCCGTGATCGAGACCTATCGCAAATCAGGTGTTGAGATCCGCATTGGGGACCTCAAGGACAGCGTTGAGAAGCTCACGGAAGCTCTTGCTGGAGTCGACGTCTTTATCAGCGCCGTGGTTGCATGGCTCATCGAGGACCAGAAGGTTGCTATACGCGCTGCGAAGGCGGCGGGGGTGAAGCGCTTCATCCCCTGCGACTTTGCCACTCCGGGAGAGAGAGGTATCCGAGAGCTCCATGACCAGGTAAGCTACTTCGCGTCGCAGGAGCGCATTGCGAGGTTCTCCGCACTATGGTGTTATCATGACCTCACACATTTTGTACGCACATCTAGAAACTCGCAGTCCGCGACTTCATCAAAGAAGTCGGAGTGCCCTACACGTTCATCGACGTCGGCTGGTGGATGCAGCTCTCGCTGCCTCTGCCCGAACGGAGCGGCGGGCCGATGAAGACACGTTCCCATACGGTGTATGGCCCGGGGNAACAACAAGATGCTTGTCACCGACCTCAAGCACATCGGCACGTACGTGGCCCGGGTGGTGGCGGACCCTCGGACGCTCAACCAGGCTGTGATGATCTGGGAGGATGAGGTCACGCAGCTTGAGGCACACGAAATCGGAGAGCGCGTTTCGGGCGAAGGCGACGCCCTCAAGGCCAAGAGAGTATATGTAAGTTGCTTTCGCTGGTGCTATAGTAGTCATGAGCTCAAAGTAATATCATATCCAGGTTTCCGCGGATGCGCTCAAGCAAGACCTCGCAGCCGCCAAGGCAGCCCGCGCGAAGGACCCGACCGATATCTTCGCCGCCCTCAACCTAACGTGGTCCGAGTACATGTACAGCATGCACATCCTCGAGGAGAACACACTGACGAACGCTAAACGGCTGGGGTACCTTGACGCTCGGGAACTGTACCCTGACGTACCGCAGCACTCGTTGGAGGAGTATGCCAAGGAGTTCTACGCGATGGAGGACCCTAGCAAGGTTTACGAGTAGGAGATGCATGTATAGAAGTTCGCAACACTGTAGCGGCAATAGAAACAAGGATTCTTGATGTTCGTGTGGATCGCATTGGGCAGATAATGGAGGAACTCCGGCTGACAACCTCGAAGATTGGAGGACAATACGCACCGCACACATATATAGTAATATACCTTCTGTGTGGTGCTCAACAACGGCTCGTTTTATTCGCAGATTGCACTATTTGCTGATCTGTACCCAATCGATGATCTCGGTGGCTTCCTTACTCGATTTCCGTGTATTACGACCAAGTGGTTGGAAAGGAGTCGTTGAAAGTAAGCGGAAACCCACAAGAGGCAGGATAGCCTTACGGGAATTTTGAACCCTCCGCATGCCAGTGCAGACTTCGATGGCAACCCCCGTACCACCGCGGATACCACAGCTCCCGGACACATACGCGCATCGTTGGGGATTCCGCAGGGGAGACGTCCCCAACATCTCGCGCGGTTCTTACATGATCTGCGCGCAGTCGCTCAGGTCAGACCTCCCATGAATGTCAGCAGCCGACGTCTTGAGAAGCGGAGGTATTCGGAATTTGACGAATCGTACGAGGCTTCAATAGACATTGCGCAGCCCATTACGTGCCGCGTCCTTCGCAGGAAGAGTTTGACGACAGGGCGTCCTACCACCTGAGTCACAATGGGGTCGTATCTGACTCGTCTGAGCCAGGGTATCGAGCTTCGAAGCTTCACCTTTCGCCGGCGGTATGCGGAAGAGGGAGCCATGAGTGTTTTGCCAGACGTATATAGGCTCGGACCTCGACGCGACCTAACAGTTCAGCCGGACATCGATACGCGCTTTCTCTACTGCACCACTCGCCATGTCAAGTGAACGACCTCTTGTGCTTATTCTGGGAGCCACGGGACGTACCGGCCAGAGCATTGTCAAAGGGCTTCTCGCCTCCGAGAGATTTGTTCGTGCATCCACCGTATGGGCTACGAGAATGCGCTGATTTTTTCCCTCATGCAGCGCGTGGCGGCGCTCGTGCGTCCGGAGTCCATCTCCAAGCCAGTCGTCCAGACGTTTCGCCAGTCGGGCGTCCAGATCCGCACCGGCCACCTTGGCGACTCTGTCGAGAAGCTCACGGAGGCTCTCGCCGGGGTCGACATCTTCATCAGCACCGTCGTCCCATGGTTGATTATGGACCAGAAGGTGGCCATTCTCGCCGCAAAGGCAGCCGGTGTCAAGCGCGTCATCCCGTGCGATTATGCGACCCCAGGCGAGAGAGGCCTCAGGCAGCTTCATGACCAGGTGCGTGCGCATCCTGCTGGTGCTTCCGCGCTTAGGGATCGTGATCACTCACGTCTGCTTCAAGAAACTCGCGGTCCGCGACTTCATCAAGGACATCCAGGTGCCCTATACGTTCGTCGACGTCGGCTGGTGGATGCAGCTCTCGTTGCCTATGCCCGAGCGGAGTAGCGGGCTGATGAAAGAGCGGATGAACATCCTCTACGGAGAAGGGAACAACCGCACGCTCGTTACGGACCTGAACCACATTGGGACGTACATGGCGCGGATTATAGCGGACCCTCGGACGGTCAACCATGCCGTGATCATATGGGAGGAAGAGGTTACGCACCTGGAGGCCCTCGAAATCGGATACCGTTATTCGGGCGAGGGCGACTTCCTTCGCGCGAAGAGAGTATCTGTAGGTGTCCCCTTCCCCGATGGCACGTCCGAGCTCACAACGAAACCATTCATAGGTTTCTGCGGATGCTCTCAAACAGGCTATTGAGACAGCCAAGGCAGAGCATGCGAAGGATCCTTCCGACGTGCTGGCCCTCTTGGACCTCACATGGTCGGAGTACATGTTCAGCCTTCACATTCTTGAAGAGAACACCCTAGAGAACGCTAAGAGATTGAGATACCTCGACGCGCAGGAGTTGTATCCGGACGTACCAAAGCACACTTTGGAAGAGTACGCGGAGGAGTTCTATGGCATGGAAAATCCGGGCGATGTTTTCTGAGCAGTGTTCACCCGGCACTGGCACTGAGCTGGCGCTGGTTTCAGGTTGAAACGGAGTCAATGTTCACCTGAAGGAGCCATTTATCTTGTACCTCTCTTATTCCACAAAATTTTGATAGGTGCTTCGTTCAAAAAATCAATATCAAGCGTTCCGTGTGTTTGCAAGTTGTATCACAGTGGGCGGATGGTGGGTTGAGGATCGGAAGTTCCTGGACTCGCGAGCCCGGCTCGGCGGGACCGGGTATTTTCGGGCGCCTGTTGCCAAGACCGAGGCTCACGTAAGATGTTAGCCCTAACCCCAAGCGCGCTCTCTCCTGACCGCCACTGGCATCGACTCAGCTTCATCGCAAGTAGTCCCTCATCCGATATTCTTGGTTCACTTTTCAATGCTTTCACCGAGTTCGTCGTCCTATATGCAAGGTATGGATACATGGTGCAAGTTGCTAATAATTTCACAGATTTCCACTCGACGGCCCACTCGGCAGTGACATTCCTTTAGTGTCGATGGGCATGCACGACATTATGCTGGTCCTTTCAACCTAGGACAGCGAAGATAGTTCAGTCAAGAGCAGCGCCAAATGGGACACACGTTTCCTGCTCTCATATATTCTCACTAAACCTCCAGTTGAAGTGCCGTGACCTCCATTCTACCGGATATATTCGCCGTAAGTTGCTAGATGATCTCTTCAGCACGACTTAGACAGATTTCAGGCGGTACAGTCATCATGCTTATCCTCACGTCAAGGACTGGCTTGGCCATTACCTTCCAATCCGTCATCTTCGGTCACATCCTCGCCATCACTCGGCGGCCAGCCTACGACGTTCCAATTGACGCCTGAGGCAGTCGGTGACCTTGTTGCGGATGGTAGAAATGAATGAACGCGGTAAGCACATTGACGTGGATATGCTATCACGATGGCATAGGCTCGGGTACTCGACATAATTAGCTTTCAGCTGGTGACGACGTTCCATGGGCCGTGACACGTTGCATAGGATCTGCATCGGTATATGACAAAGTACTACGGCTTCGTTGCCCGCATCCAAGAATCCAACGCGCAATTGCCAAATCTGGAGACGAGAAACAGCTTGAAGCTCCCTCGACATGAACCCCGCCTGCTCATACGAGACTTGTACATCGGTCTCAGATCCCAGAGCAGCGCGGGTCCGATCGGCCTTCCGTAAGGGATATTGGCCTTCTGCTGCGTCATGTCCCGATGAGCGGGATATTGCAACGATGCTATCAGAGGTATATAAGTGTAGTGAGTGCTCGTCGCAAGTTATTCAACCACATCAAACATCCATACTTCTTCTCTTCAACCGCATCATCATCTATAATGGCTAGCGAGCGACCTCTTGTGCTCATAGCTGGTGCTACGGGACGTACCGGCCGGAGCATCGTCAATGGGCTTCTGGCTTCCGGAAATTTCGTTAGTGCATTTTCTTTGTCGACTTTGGTAATGTGCTGACTCCATCCTCCCACCCCAGCGCGTTGCGGCACTTGTGCGTCCGGAGTCTGTCTCCAAACCTGCTACGGAGACGATTCGCCGCACCGGTGTTGAGATACGCCTCGGCGATATCAATGACAGCATCGAAAGGCTCACGGAGATTCTCACTGGAGTCGACGTCTTCATCAGCACTGTGGTCGGATGGCTCATCGATGAGCAGAAGGGCATCATACGCGCCGCGAAGGCAGCTGGCGTCAAGCGTGTCATCCCATGCGACTTCGCTACCCCAGGCGAAAAGGGCGTGCGGGGATATCATGACCAGGTAAGCGTGCGCAAACCTTGACTGTCTGTTCGTAGTGTTGTATCACCATGAGCTCTGACGACCTCTTCAACATGGCTCGTGTACACAGAAACTTGCGATTCGGGAGTTCATCCAGGAGCTGGGGTTACCGTACACCTTCATCGACGTCGGCTGGTGGATGCAGATCTCTCTGCCCCTGCCAGAACGGAGCCAAAGTCCGATGAAAGAGCAATCATACACGATTTACGGCGATGGAAACAACCGGATGCTCGTCACGGACCTCAACCACATCGGGACGTACGTCGCACGAATCATCGCCGACCCTCGAACGCTCAACCACGCTGTCATCATCTGGGAGGACGAGCCCACTCAATTGGAGACGCGCGAAATCGGGGAGCGGGTTTCGGGCGAAGGCGATGCGCTTAAGGCAAAGAGAATATACGTATGTCGCTCGTTCCAATATCGAAAGAATCCTTTCTCAGCGATGTTGTGTATAGGTCTCTGCGGATGCTCTCAAGCAAAAGCTCGCAGACGCGAAGGCGGCGAAAGACCCGAATGACCTCTCGGCTAAGGTGACGGTTGTGGT
>JAPEVG010000388.1:7433-32695 GCA_029747595.1 Trametes cubensis
TTGTCYAGYAGMGAGCYCCGWWGNNCNATACCTTGAAAAGCCGAGGAGGGAGGATGGRCGATCKCTTYGTRTACARCTCGTTGAAGGATGCGAYAATCAAGATRCAAAKTCCGGCAACGAGCGGTGCGATACACTGTGCCGASGACCCTGKGCGCGTCAYYGTCAAWMRYCTGTRCAYTGYACNGNNTGRGTTGMCRCARRTACRTACAGCTRGTTTCGCTGAAGTTRAATCCGAGCAGGATSAGGACGACACCGGCGATGATGAGGAACAACCCCACGAAATCGAACTGTTTGACGTGYTCGCGWARGCTTTTGCCTTGRTGGGGGTTCAAGTTGAGGAAGAAGAATAGCAGGGCAAACCCGACACCACCCGTGGGCCTACGCGCGATATTGKGTYAGTTTTCAATGTAACAAGTCGTGATATAAGACGACTTGCAGATTTATGAAGAAACACCTGGAGTATATTGTCAGACGCAGAAGGGAAGCACATGGAGAGAACGCACCATCGCCACGATACGTGATCGGTGAAGACCTGAATAAYGAGTCGTTAGCCGCTAAGAGCAKKAGGCCCACATGGAACTCACTCCGCCGAGGAGAGGGCCAATYACACTWCGRAGTTGTCAGCRGTRGCRTCNNGANTRCGTAYWAACACAAATGSACKAACCTGGCGATACCCCACGTTGCGCCGATRTAGCCTCCATATTTTCCACGGCTTCAGCATGAYGTCAGAATTTCCTTYCGTGCRACGCGTGAAAACGACWCACTCTTGCAGCGACACAATGTCGGATACAGTGATCTGCACCATYTGCATAACRCCACCRCCGCCGATGCCTTGTACCGCTCGGCATACAACRAGCCACACCATRTTCTGTGCCGCTCCGCATAAYGCAGARCCAATCTARTAGATTGACCAWYCNAKCNTACKSRTGMGNGMGAMAWAKTCACGNCAMANNCNNACYARGAAGATCATGATGCAGGTGTAAAGYAMRGGCTTSCGACCTATAGTSRATGAATGRNNNCTAGCGGARGAMCCRCTCGRNTGAACSACTYACCAGTAATRTCGGAGATTTTRCCATACAACGGGGACAATGCGGASGATGCGAGGAGATACGCACTGSCGGAGTTGTCAGACGACTTCAGAKATTRAAYGCNGGAGCAACTYGCNCNNNTTCCAACCCAGGAATACTCCTTCCCTCCRCCRAGCCGTCCAACAATGGTAGGAAGGGCCGTTGCCACAATKGTCTACGAARGTATATGGGTGTGAAGCGCAGACATACAGCACAGTTCATCACGGACGGACCTGATCTAAGGCCGCGAGGAAAACGCAGCACATCAATCCCGCGAAGACGATCGGGAGGTTRTTCTTTGGGAGAACATGCTCCTCGCCCTGCTTCCAGTGCTGYCCGGGCTTTCCACCTTTCTCGGGGTMAGCGCGCGGSGAYATGGTRGCAAGYTCCGTCTGTTCCGAGGACATTGTYTYGAGTGGTKGAGCANGNNNNAANTGTCYTTACGGCGGGGGTACCCAGCGACCTAGCAGTAYAAACGCAAGCAAAGTCAGCAAATGAGGTCATTGTTGCAGGAAAGTAGGRAGCAACCTCTATGCACTTGAAGGGGGAGAGCRGAGGTCAGGAAAATCCACGNNAAGAGGGCGGCTGAGCTGCCCTAGACATTGCGAGGACTGAGGCTTTTATATTCCAWAGRGCCCTGGCCGCGCTGGGCTGCCATGGGTATGTTCAACGACCGCAAGGGTCCCCACGGCCCACTCTGCCATATTCGCGATCCCAGGTGCAGGCGAGCTGTTTGGGCCCGACGGACGCGAGTGAGGATCCATCGCCGTCGGGAAAAGAGCCGGGCAGTGGCAGGGACAATAGCTCTGGGTAAGGCGAGTAAGATCAACTATAAACCACCGTACTTACACCACATTAGATGGCTACCGTGCCTTAGCCCGGGTATGTCACTAGACGCCGCCGACTGGGCACGGAATTGGGCTTTGGGAAAAGAGCCGGGCAGCGGCGATTTGAGCTCGCGCCGCATACAGAGTACTGACCCTATCCGACTATTTCTTTGCCCTAGACAAAGTCGAGAAGGCTTGAGCCACTTCCCCGTGGCCCGAGTCCCCTCCGGCAGATCCCGGTTGTAGGTCCATGGTTCAGATTCTTCCTCTTTGATTTCGCCGCTGTGGTGCAGCAGCCATTGCACGTTAGGCACCGTGATATTTGACCAAAATCCCTTCCAGCTACCAATGAAGCTGTCTAAGAGCCTGCTGGCGTAGCATTAATTCGGCCAGAATTTTGTCACCATTGAGGCAGAAAAAGGGAAACATACAAGGATGTATGCCATGCAGGCAACGAGCTCAAGGGCCTCGCCAATTATCGCTGGGCGGTTAATGCTTGTCCATGARGTGATTCACCGTGGTTGTTAGCCCTATCTGATTCTCATATATAAAGCGGAGATGAGCGATGCACGTCAAGCGGACTGAGAGTCTGAGACTCAGGTTCACAGGGATTCACAGCGCTGAAGACAAGTGTATAGCGCCCATGGAAATCAAACTCTCCATATGGCCATGACATCATTACCGTGTGCAGAAGAAAAGACTAAGTATGTGTGTGCTCTAATATAACCATAGATACCTCTATATATCACTGATGCTATTCCAAAACGATCTTCAACCCATGCTGAACCAGTCGTACAATGAATTGCGCCAACGTCGACATCGGCGCGACAGCAGAGACGGGACCGCAAAAGCCTCCGCTCCCTACCCTCTTCTCAAAGTCATCGTGGGGAGTAATAATCAGAGCCCCTCTCGTAGCTACGTTTCTCGTTGAATGGCGCGAACTGCTGATAGCAGCCAGCCGCGCCTGACATGACTAGAATGTATGCAGATGCCGAACGGACCCAAGGGAAAACAGAGTTATGCGATGCGACGGAAACCAAAAAACATGAGATGAGGCGGAGAGATGGGAGGGGAACGGGAGGACGACGATCCGTGTCGGATGTCTACGTATATCTATCCCACGCGACACTATCTGGTGTCGTGGGACTGAGCGAGCGACTGTCATGCCTCTGCCGCGCTCTTCTTCAGATCGGACTCGGAGGGCTCGCCGCGGATCGTCCCCTCGGTTGCTGCGTCATCGCGTGCGAGCGCGTCGCCACTCTCGATGGACGCGATTGGTGCGCCGGCAGAGAGCTTCGCCTGCCCCTCATTTTGAGCCTCGACGTCTGTAGGCTTCTCTTGGCCCTGGTTCGCTGTCCTCACGACGCGCTTAAGGCTGTACCCGCGGAGGAAGAGGACTGTGTACGTTCAATATCAGACGTCACGGCGCCACCAGTATCGAGGCGAAAGGGCTTACCCATGATGAACCCGGCGCCAACGACAGGCGTATTGACGATCCAGATGGTGCTGATCGAACGTGTGTACGCATGGGTGAGTGCTATCCTTTGGACCATGTTCTGGGAACCGAATGTAAGCGCTCATACTACCGACAGCCGACGCCATTAGGGAACCGAATAAACACTTACAGGGATCTTTGGGATCTGTCGCACGATCTGGGTCAACGCAGACGGCGACGTGTCGATTGACAGGCCAGCAATATGCGACACACGCTTGCGAAGCTCCTGTAATTGGGCGCAGGATATGAGCGTCTCTAGTCGTTATAGGTCATTGTGGGCCCATATAAGATGACGTACGCTGGAGATGATGGCTTCGCCCACGGAGATACCGACCGTGCCGCCGAGCGTCCGGATGAGGATGAACGCAGCCGTGCTCGTCGCCATGTCCTTCAAAGGCATCGCAGCTTGCAATCCGATCAAAGGCGTCTATGAGATGCAGTTAATACCAGGATATATAGAGCAGCCGTGAGTTTTGTTCACCTGGAAGAGACAGCCGATACCCATGGCAGCAACTAGCGGGTACAAAACCTGCATGGCCCTACGTCGATGTGAGTATCCTTTGCAGTCAGCGAGGAGATCGAGATGCGACTCACGTATTCGAAGTGTCGTCCAGCATGGTCATGAGACCCCAGCCCAAGACCATGATCGCCCATGCTACCCACATGATTGGCCTCCACCGTCCAGTCCTAGAGATGATTTGGCCAGACACGACGGAGAACAAAGCACCTCCCAACGAGAACGGCAACATGCTGCGCGGAAGAATTACTAAGTCATCCTAACGACGCACCGTTAAGCTTTGACACTTACCGGACACCGGCCATAGTGGCAGAGGAACCCAGGACCTGGAAGTATACAGGGAGATAATATGCACCGGAGAAGAAGGCGAATGCGTGGAAGAAGGACGATATCAAGAGGATGGCCGTTGTACGAGTCTGGTTACGAGGGTGTTAATAAGCGTCCACTAGTACTTTATAGGATACACTACCTTGAATAGCCGGGGAGGAAGGATAGGCGACCTCTTCGTGTATAGTTCGTTGAAAGATGCGGCGAGGAGGATGGAGATACCGATGACGAGCGGTGCAATACACTGCGCCGAGGACCCTGTGCCATATTGTTAAGATTTCGTACAGTATGCACGGATGACGACAGCTACGTACAGCTAGTTTCGCTGAAGTTGAAGCCGAGCAGAATGAGGATTACACCGGCGATGACGAGGAACAGTCCCATAAAGTCAAACTGTTCGACGTGTTCGCGAAGTGTCTTGCCTTGATGAGGGTTGAGGTTGAGGAAGAAGAACAGGAGGGCAAATCCGACACCACCCGTAGGCCTACGTGCGAAGCTTCGTTAGTCTCAGATTCACCGGGGACATGAGGAGACAACTTGCAGATTGATGAAGAAACACCTGCAGGCAAGTGTGTTGTTAGCAGACCGAGTACGGCGAGAAAGAGTAACACGGTGAATAGAGCGTACCATCGCCACGATACATGGTCAGTGAAGACCTGCGTAACAGATTGTTAGCCGTGAAGATATTGACCTATTTGCGAGTCTTACTCCACCAAGCAGCGGGCCAATAACGCTACGGAACCGTCAGCGACCGCCTAGTTGCGTACATTGTTCAAGACAACTAACCTAGCGATGCCCCACGTTGCGCCGATATAGCCTCCATATTTTCCACGACTTCACGGAAATGTTAGAATCCCTTTCTGTAATTTCCCCGTGGAGATGGCTTACTCTTGTAGTGAAACAATGTCGGAAATAGTGATTTGCACCATCTGAATGATACCGCCACCGCCAATGCCTTGTACAGCTCGGCATACAACGAGCCACACCATATTTTGAGCCGCGCCGCATAGCGCAGAACCGATCTATGGAACTGGTCAATCGCGAGTGTAAAGGCGGCCATAACTTCGAGTACTCACTAGGAATATCACAATGCTAGTGTAAAGTACGGGCTTGCGGCCTAGATCACATGAGCAAGTAGCGGGGATATCACCGAGCGAAAGACCTACCAGTAATGTCGGAGATTTTACCGTACAAGGGGGACAGGGCGGATGATGCGAGCAAATATGCACTGCCGGAGTTGTGAGACCGTTTGTTGAGTCCCACCGCGCGGAAACCTACCTTCCAACCCATGAGTAGTCTTTCCCCCCGCCTAGCCGTGCGACGATAGTAGGAAGAGCCGTCGCAACAATCGTCTACGAAAGCGCGTGCGTTTCAGTGAGCGAATATATGGTGCACATTCAAACGGACGGACCTGATCCAAAGCAGCGAGGAAAGTGCAGCACATCAATCCCGTAAAGACGATCGGGATGTTGTTCTTTGGAAGAACATGCTCCTCGCCCTGCTTCCAGTGCTGGCCGGGCTTTCCCCCTTTCTCGGGGTCAGAGGGCGCGGGAGTGGCGGCGATTTCAGCCTGTTTCGAGGACATTGTTTCGGGCGGTTGAGTGAAACGACCTCGGGATGTGGTACCTAGCGGCGTACGGACGCGAGCAGATGAAGCTAGGAAAAAGCGGAAAGCAGCCTGTAGGGAGCGGAGGGATGGCGGCAGAGAAAGCGAGGAAGGCTGAGGCTGAGAGAGGCCCTAGACATAGCGGGGATTGAGGATGAGATATTTTAGAGAGGCGGACGCGTGACAAATCCCCAGCCATGTCCCACCCATGCCGCGGCGTCTACGTCGACTGCCGAGATGCCGGCGTCCTTCCCGGGCAGCGTCAGGCAGCGTCACGGCACGATCGTTCCCCTTCGCTTTCATCTTCCCAGACGCTCATCGTCCCTCCGTGTCCGGTCCTGCATCTACTCCAACTGTACGCCTCGCCCTCGTTCTTCTTACAACGATCCTCCTCGACGATACCAACGACTGCTGCGTCCACGCTTCGTCTTGATGTGTCGCTTCCTTACCAGGCATCGTTACTACCCCCGGCCCTCCGTTCTCCAGGACAAAGTCTGGACTGCCCGGTGTTCTTGATCCGCATCCTCGATCGCCATTGGTCGACGACTCGGCGCGGTCTCTAGGTGGCGCGGAACTGCTATGTCCGCACGTCCCCGTACCGGTCGGATGCACTTCCTAGAACGTGTGTGGTTTACTTATCGCTGGCGGCTGCATGCGTTGCATGCGAATTCAAGCAGCGCTTCCTATGGCCTCATCTGTTCCCACCGGCTTGCTCAGCATCTGCTGCGCCCAACTCAGCTTGAGTCATGCACGTCATATCCTCTAGTCGTCAAACCATCTGCTTCACAACTGATCTCGTTGAAGTCATTGAACAATTGCTTCAAATGATTCAGATTCCATCAATGACTCTTACCCAGTGGTGAGCTGCGCGCCGGTATCCAGCCGTCATCATGATACGTATACACGTATGCTCGGCTTCGGCATATCCGATGAACTCTAATGGCTACAGAGCCCGACGCATCGCGCTCACAGCGCTATTTAATGCATTGCTCGATCGAAGCCCATGCGGGCCCCATGTTCAATCTGACCTGGTATGTTCACACTTGTCTGCGATGGCTCTGAATGCGAGGTAAGTGTGAAGGAGCGTCAATGATACCTACTCTATGACAGGTGGGTTGGCGCCCAAACTAATATCGTTGCGCAGGGCACGCACATAGCGGCACGAGTGCTATGACCGTCAGGTCACCTCTTCAGCCTACACGCGAAGTCCTGATCGCGAGGCTAAGCGAGCTGTGTTGACTGTACCCGTCTCCCGATCTGGCCTGCTCTACTAGGCGTTTACAGCGTCTCTCGGCATCTATGGCTGACTGGCCTTCGTTGAATTTCATCCTCTATGTTTTAAAGAGCCCACCGTGCTCGTCGTTCGAACTTGGTTAATAGCAAGTGCGGAAGAAAGTGTATCTAGTGTCCCCAACCGAATGCCATTTTTCTAGTCAGCTGTGTGGTACTGTGTGTAGTCCCTGGCGTGACGATCGGCTACATTGGATTGCTGCTGTGGCACTTCGCCCTACAGGATATCTGTGAGGTTGGACCCGCCTAGCATTTCATATACACTTCACTAATGTACCCTCTAGGCTCGCATGCGTCATTGTGTGGTTACATCCCAGGCGGACCTTGGCATACGACTAGTTCTTTGCCATAGACGTCGTTTGGATGTGCCAGTGCCATCGTGATGATTGAGCTGTGGTATACCCTGACAAGCATCGGGCATTGCAATCCTGCAAGCTCCTGCAAGGGTGACACTGATAGTTTTGAACGAGCGTTTGACGAACATCAGCAAATTGTATAAAGTTCTACCTGGCAAGGTAGCGCCCGTCAAGGATAGCATTCCCGGACGGGCCGGGGAAGCGCTGGCCTTCCCTCGCCTTGAACTACCGCGATTCGCCTTGCCAGGCAAACGTTTGCTACGTGTTCGCCACACTGGGCGATCCATTGCCAGGATTCGTCCGGTCCGGGCGTAGTCTGACATTGAATTCAATTGTCAGGGAAGGTGCTGCCATACTAACCCTTCTCATGTAGAAGTTAGATTTCGCATTGCAATGTAATTACGACTTGAAATATTAGAACGTCATCTCTATCAATGCAGAATACAGGTCCTTGACGTCCAAGCCCGATTGCGAGCGAGTGTCACGACCGCGTGATCTGCGCGTCGCTACTTAACGGGCGTGTCGCGACTCGCGAGCTCATTCGCAAGTCTTTCCCTCTCCACGTCCACCTCTTTCCCCTCGACCTCAGGCTTAGCCGTTCCACCATCCATCCCCCCGCGCGCCCACCGATGATGTCGCTCTACAGCACCAAGCCAGGTCGAAGGTACGTGCATATAACAAGAGGTGAGTGTACATATGCACGCATACACCGACAAGCAAGCGCATATATGCACGTATACAACGAGGTAAGTGCATATATGCACGCATACAACGAGGTAAGCGTATATATGCACGTGTACAACGACAGGTAAGTGCATATATGCATGCACACCACGCCTGGAAAAGGTGAGCACGGCATCCTGAGCACAATGGTCGGGTATGCGCTCGCGCTCGCGCTCCCAAATGGGAAGTTCGACATCGCGCACGCCGCACGCACCCCAGGCGATCCAGTACGTCGGCGGCCTCGTGGGAATGCATTGCGAAAGCCTGCCGGGATCCTCGTCGTGCGCGAGGCGGACATGGATGAGCTGGGGTGGTACCCCAATGTCGAGGTGAGTGCGCGGTGCTGCAAAATTCACGTGGCTTGGTTAATTGAACACCTTTGATGCCTGCCAGCTGCTGACCACACTTAACAGACGCCGGAGGTAAGCAACATCGTGGACGTGGTTCGAGTATTACTGACTATGTTGATGTTGCAGGCACGCTAAGTGAGCCACAGCTTGATTGTTATGCGTATATTTTCATGTATTAGTATATGCATACAATGATTAGTCCCGCCCGATGTAATCCAATGCACCGTATGTTGAACAGTTTGCATAGAATCACCCGGGCTTGGTGTGTATTAGGCCATGTAAGTTGATTCTCAGGTCACATTTTGTAATCGGTATGCTATCCCTTTGCCCTTGCATGCCAAACTATCACCAGCGCATGCAGTCCTTCGCCCGACGTTGCAATCCTCACCCTACATGGCCGGGAAAGCAGCCCGCCGCCTTGCGAGGCAAAGGAAGGTCGGGCGAGGCGATGGTAGGTGACGCGCGGTGAGGTACTGTCATACACGCCTCTCTCCTATGACAGGCAATGCATAACCGGCGCTTCCCAGGTAAGGAATGCAACGGATTCCGGGATTGCATTTCCTTGCATTCCGTTAGGCAGCACTTTACAAAATTTGCTGATGAACTACGTGAGATCCCATGTACAGATCCAAGCAGAAAGATGATCGTGATTATCTAATCTGGCGCTTACCTAATGCAATCTTGCAAGTCCTTCTCCTTCGCGCCTCGCCTCAGCAGAACGAACGGCACTCCTTCTTTTTCCTTCATCCACCACCATCTTCTCATATCCTAGATAGTCCAGATGGCTGACCAGTCCACGATCCCCACCTTCAAGCTCGTTCTTGGTGCGTATGCCGATGTGCAGACACCCGCACACTGCAGTATCGCTAACGAAAACTTTGTACGCCTGCTCTACATCTTGATCGATGCCCGTGCCACTGGTGCAATTTCGCGTCCTTTGACCTCGCGACCTCTCTGGACTGTCTATTCGACTCGATACAACCGAATGGCATACAGTCGGCGACGGCGGTACCGGCAAGACCACCTTCGTCAAGGTATGTACATTTCCTGCGCTGTTTATGCTCCCTGATCGCGTGCTGATATCTTCCTTCCCTGTAGCGTCACTTGACTGGTGAATTCGAGAAGAAGTACATCGGTACGTACAGCGATCGCGTCGTGCAGCGCGATTCTTTGTGCGGGGTAAGCTAATTGCGCCACCACTTGCGCCGCGCAGCCACCCTCGGTGTCGAGGTCCACCCTCTCTCTTTCTCGACCAACTTCGGCACGATTTGCTTCAACGTCTGGGATACCGCGGGCCAGGAGAAGTTCGGTGGTCTCCGTGACGGTTACTACATCCAGGGCCAGTGCGGTATCATCATGTTCGACGTCACCTCCCGCATCACGTACAAGAACGTCCCCAACTGGCACCGTGATCTCGAGCGCGTCTGCGAGAACATCCCGATCGTCCTCTGCGGTAACAAGGTCGACGTGAAGGTGCGGACCGAAATTTTCGCGAGATGAGATGGCGGTGATTGCGCGATATGCTCATCGCGATTCCCTTTTGCGTCCGGCAGGAGCGAAAAGTCAAGACCGGCCAGGTCACTTTCCACCGCAAGAAGAACATCCAGTACTTCGAAATTTCGGCGAAGTCGAACTACAACTTCGAGAAGCCCTTCCTCTGGCTCGCGAGGAAGCTCGTTGGGTGCGTATCCCGGATTTTTCGGGACGTATCGTCACTGATGCACTGACGCGATTCGTATTCGTCGTACAGCAACCCTTCGCTCGAGTTCGTTGCTGCCCCCGCTCTTGCCCCCGCCGAGGTCCAGGTCGACGCCGCGCTCATGGAGCAATACCAGCGGGAGTTGGCGCAGGTGCGTACAGCCTTGAAAATCCGTGGCGCACATAGAATAACGTTTGTTTTCACAGGCCGAGGCTGTTCCCCTCCCAGAAGAGGACGACGACCTGTAAATGCATGTATTCACGACCCCCCANCCCCCTCGCCGATCACCCACTTCCGCCATCTGTTTCGTCTATACACATATCCTGTGATCACCACTGTTTCAATATAAGCCTCGTCGCATTCTCGGAGTAGCGCAGTCGTTGACCCTCTGCTATAAATACGGTCCATCGTAGAATCCTTGGTCGGTGTAGTATCGATCCTATATCCTCCTTGCATCAGCATTTCGTCCGATTCAATTGTGTGACGAGTACCATCGCAAGCCATTGCGCATATAAATAAATCTGAACACATCGATTGTCCAGCGAGGTGATACTGTTACATAGATACACCTCAACGTACACAGTCAGCGTACACCACACATACATAGTTATCCAAGCACGAGAGACAAAACGCTACCGAAGTATCGTACACGCCACGATCGTGACACGCCGTACCTATACAATCATACTACGCCCACACAATTGAAAGCCAGTTTGTTTCCGTCTCAGCATGTCAGTATCGTACACCGCTCAAGGATTGGCCATATGGGAAAACGGATCGATGGGACAAACACGACTAACACAAGGCCACGGACAATTCTCAAACAATTCTACGGAACAGTGAAGACTCAGTACTCACCACTCGCGCACCTACCCATCCGGGCTCCGTCATCCTTCAGTCAACTCGAGCACGTCCAAGCCATCCTGGAGGTAGTTCCAGTCCACATGGCCGATCGCGTGCTGCCCGAGGACGCGATCCATCCAGATGCGCCTGTTCGGCATGCACGCAAGCGCAAGCAGGGTCCTTTCGTCGTACGCCCCGATGGACGCCAAGATTGGGGTGAGATGGATGAGCGGGGGCTGGAGTGAGGCGAGGAAGGCGATGATAGCCCGGAGCGAGGACGTCCCGTCCTTCCTGGGCGATGCGGCACTTGCTGAGCTGGTTGTGGTCGCTGCCGTCTGGTAGCGCGAGGCCGATAATGCGCCTGGTGTGGGTGTTACCTCAGGCCGCTGAGTCGCCGCGGTAATGGCGGCGGCAACATTCCTAGCCAAGGAAGGAACGCACGCATCTGGGCGACCGGGCGGGATATGAGGCAGCCCGTCCTCACGCTTGATACGGAACACAGTAGTCGGCCTACTCAGGCACTGTTGACGGGCACGGGCGGTCTGCCGCAAGTTGATCTCTGGCGCTTTCGCTCCGAGCCGAGCAGCATGAGGAAGGACGGTTGGTTCGGGCGACGGTACTACTGACGAGTGGGTTGGGGACGGACTAGGAGAGTTGGAAGGCGTTCTAAATGTGGAGGCTGTCGTGGAGTACTGCGTCTGCGCACGGGCTTTGCCCTTCTTCTGCCGCGCTATCTGGATGCATGTGTGCGGTGCATCAGTCGTGCCTTCCTGCGATGGATCGCTGCAATACAACGCCAAAAAGGCGAAGACTTACGATACTCGGCTTGTGCTTGTGGTACTCAAGTCTTCTCCATATCTTGAAATAAAACTCGGCCGGCCAATTGTCTTCGTATTTCAAGACGCAAGGTGCATGTCTAGCAACCTGGAGCTTGCCTGGTGAGGGGCACAGGGGCGACGAAGGGTAAGCGTTCCACAAACGTACCTTATCTTCGAATTTGCGCCATTGAGACAAGGGTTGGCCTTCCTTCGACTCTGTTGGGATGAGAAAACGCTCTGCGAACCTCTTGGCAGTTTCCTGGAAATGAACCAAGTCTCAGCGGCACTTCTACGGAGCATGAGGCCGGCGAGCACTCACGACAAACCACTTGAAGGATGGCGTATCGTCCGTCATCCCCATCAAAGCCTGCAAAGTGCGCCTAGGAACCTTGCAATTGGACCTTGTGGCGTACAGAGACTGTGGATAGAAACGGGGCTTCTGGTAAACCGAGGAGCGCGTGTCTACCCCCAGCGTCAACATTGCTCGTAGAAAAGAACATTGTCAACAATTAGTTAGCGACTTACGTTGTTTCCCCGCCATCCTGGCCTCCAGCCGTGGGGGTGCGGCCTTAAAGGGAGGGGGACCGGAGGCGAATTCTCAACATTGTCTGCCCCAGTTCAATTTATACGAGGCCCACTGGCAAAATGAACCATGTTGAGACTGGATGCTTCTGCTTCTGTGTGCTGATAGCATGGCTTGAAGTTGAACATCGCGTAACCGACGCACATGCTATCGAAGACATCGTGAAGTTCGAACCGTCCGAGTCGCGTCGCTTGGGAAAAGTCGCAATTAATAAATTCGACGCGTCTTGCACGTGATGCGTGTCATGAGAGCGCGATAATAGCGGGCGCTTGTCAGAAAATTAGCTGGTGCACTGGTCAGCGGTCGGCTCAGAGTGACATTGCGCGAACAGTCGGCGTCCACTCCACGCAGTGCTTGCCTCCTACTTTATAGCCTCTCCTTCCCTCTCCTGCTCTGACCAGCGCTCCTCCTCCCTTTATCTTCCGTCGACCACTGTCTACTGCTCTCACATCTTCCCCTGATACTTGTCGATGAACTCGTCTTGTGCCGCCACCTTTGTTCGAAGCGCCTCTCGCAAGTCTGTGGCATTATCACGCCCCAAGCAAATACGGAGCTACTCTTCACTTCCTCGTCCATACCGCTTCCATGTGGGCACAAGCTGGGCGGGCAAACCTCATGACCCCCGCGGTCCTCGCGTCAAGTCGAGCCCGTTTCCCCCAGATTCGCCGATAGGAAAGTGGAGGGACCAGATGCTTTCCAAGCCCAATGCGCCCGCTGGGAAGCATATCGGCGAGGACTTCTTCTATGTTCAGGACGTGAGTAAATTACGTACATTGCGGGGTAACATTCAGCGTCTGACGCTCCCTGGAACAGATGCGCGAGAAATCAGTAAGTGGTGAGACTCTACGTGCGCGCGCCCTCCGTCTCATGTTTCTTGTCCTACTGTCAAAGGGCATCTCGCTTGGTGTCGCAGATGGCGTGGGAGGATGGACAGAGTCAGGCGTAGACCCCTCGTTGTTCTCCCAGGCCCTCATGTACCATGCACATCGCTATTCGAAGGCAGCATGGCCAGGTGAACCAGAAGTCGATCCTACTCAAGAATATGAGGAACGTGAACAGGTCGAGGGCTGGGAGCTTACCCCATTAGAGTGCTTAGAGTCGGCATACGGCGGTGTGCTGAGGGAACGCAATGTCCTTGCTGGTGAGTGGATCTGCGCAGTCGACATAACACGGTAGCCCCCTCAACACCTGTCTACAGGTTCGAGTACCGCATGCGTTTTGACCCTCAATGCATCAAATGGATTGTTACGAGCCGCAAAGTACGTTCTTCAAGTCTAGCGCGCCTCCATGCCTCCTCGTATTGACATGCGTCGGATTCCGCAGTCTAGGCGATAGTGGCTTCTTGGTGATCCGAGCTTCTTCGGTCATCTACCAGCAGCGATCGCAAACGCATTTCTTTAACTGCCCAAAGTTTGTGCCACGCGCCTCAGATTGCCGGAGCTTTCGTACTGATTCCCGCCACGCGCAGACAACTATCGAAGTTGCCCACTTCACCAAAACGCTTCTCCCGAGCATGCGTCGACAACCCGAGTGACGCCGATCTCTGCGAAATGAAGCTACGGCACGGAGACATTGTTATTGCATACGTGCGCTCGTGTTCCGTTCTGTTCTGCATGCCTCGTAGCTCACCGTTCCTGTTTCAGACGGATGGTCTGTCAGACAACGTCTTCCCCGCGGAGATGGTCGCCATCTGCTCCCTTGTGGCGCGACAATTCCAGCTGTCGAAGCGCACGATCACCTCCGTCGGCGAGCAAGAAGCCGAACAGGTGTCTGAGGACCTCGAGGCGCAGGCCATGGCGGAACGTATCGTC
Organism: Trametes cubensis; assembly: GCA_029747595.1. Taxonomy (NCBI): domain Eukaryota; kingdom Fungi; phylum Basidiomycota; class Agaricomycetes; order Polyporales; family Polyporaceae; genus Trametes; species Trametes cubensis. The sequence goes on from JAPEVG010000388.1 coordinate 21,746, forward strand.
GACTACGCGCGCATGTGTATGTTCAATCACAAGCGGGTCAGTCCTTTTGAGCGCGCTGCGGCGCGCGAGGGCATGTACTTCCGTGGCGGAGTGAGTGGTCCACTTACGTTCGTACTGGTTCAAGAAGCTGATCGTTTGCGTCTACAGAAAGTAGATGAGTGAGCCCACGTCATATTTACCCACATTTCACCTCCGACTGACATCTGCATCAGTGTTACCGTAATCGTCACCATAGTGCAGGAAGCTATATGAGGGTGGCCTTCACCTCCTGAGGACTCTTGCTTTCCTAGCTACTCGGTGGGTCATACCCTGTTCCCATCCCCGCCAACGTTGCAGGCTTACCTAGCTTACTCTCTAGTCGCACTAATCGTACTATAGACTATCCGGATACCGCGCACTGCCAACATCTCGATACCCTAATTCACCACGTTCCCTGTGTAATCCGTATACAGACCACTTGCTGGCATTGTCATCACGTCCAGTTTAATTGTACGCCGGGTGCGTGGAGGTCGGCCTACGCCGTCTAGTACTCCGTGGTTGAACGCTATCGTATGCATGATGAACCTTCCCATGTATCCATTGTATCTAACTACTACATAGAGCCACATTCTGTACTCCGTGCTGTTCGCTCTGTAGATCATCGCTTGAATGCTGTGCATGAGGCCGAGGCCACCATCGGGCGGTGCACCGAGGAGATTGATTTCTCTAGGTCTATGGGCGGCGCAGCATGCGTGGTCGGATTCCGTTACTTGCGCCCAAGCTTAAGGCAACATCTCTGCCCTTCTGGACCGAGACACAGGGGGTGGCAGCGGTGGCCGCTGACCTGGATGTGAAGCTCGAAACCACGCACAGGATCACCTCCGTTCCCGTGTGGACTCGGAGTTGAACGTTGACTTGCACATTGGCATTGTACAGCGCGCAGCGTCGATGCCAGTGACCAGTCATTCACTCATGTATTGAGCCAGGGGAAGCAATCTGGCAGACGGTGAACAATTGTTTACATCCGTCCGAGTTTTCGTGTGGCTGTAACGAAATTGGTCGCGTCAAGTTCCCGCGTTCTAACGGAAGCCAAAATGCTCCGCAGCGCTCGACTGCTGTGAGGAGGCTGTTGTCGATGCTCATCACAGGCTCCCGGCTGGATGGACGCTGTCTCACCGGAGCAAGCATCTGTCATGATTGGGATCTTGTGGTCTTTTCTCGAGAGCTTCTGGCGCCGTGGCTGAACGCCCAGCTACATCTGACGAGAGCCCTGAGTGAGCAGGTTGGCTGAGAGAAACACTCTTACAAGTAGAATAGGTCACATAACGAAGGAGTTGAACCGGTGCAAGTTTGTCATTGGACGTGGTGTCTGATGGACGTTGCGGTCGGTAAACGGGAGAAGTGGATTTGGAGGAGGCGGGAGGGCGGCAACGGACTTCCCACGCAACCGGTTGTTGGGTGTACAAACAAGGGAAGCGTCGACAGCCCGCCGTCGTCCATCTTCTCCTCCTCACCATCCTCCTCTTCTCCCCCACTCCAGACCCAACACTAGCTGTTGTCGGTCGTTTCACTCCTTTGATTTTCTACCCGTCCTTTCGTCCAACTCTGCGCCGACTGCCGCTCAACCCACTTTTCTCCGCCCATGGCTGCGCGCCCAGGCTTCAATCAGCCGCCAATGAATCCGTTTTCTAACCAAGCTCAATACGCCCGCCAGTACTCCAACGACTCCGACGCCGACTCGTATACCAGTCGCAACGCTAGCAGCGTGCCCCTCGCCACCTCCGGATATTATGACGGCTCGTATACCCCTCAATGTAAGTTTGCGCCCTAATCTTGGCGGCGACCGCCCAAAGTCGCGCGTAGCATTCCACATCACTGCTCGATGGAGTGGGTACCATCCTTCCCTGAGACTGGGCACCGCCCTGGGTCTTCATCAGGATATACAACGCACTGTGGGTCTCAGCAACCTCCAACATGTACCCTTCCTACAGACCCGTCCACGACACCTCATCGACGGAGTCCGTCGCTGTCTACCCCTACCATGCTTCTTCCTCTAACCTCTCTTCTGGGCGGTCGTCTGCTGAACGTCACGAACGAGTACCCATACTGACATATACTGCTCCAGCCGGCGATGAGGCGTCCTTTCCCGAGTACAACCGGCACTACAGTGCTTCGGTCGAGTCTCACATGAGCACCGGCACGAGCATTGCGCCTAACAACCCGTTCGCCGACCTTCCTGGGTCGAGCGAACCATACCCTGCGTGGTCTGCGGACCGCCAGATACCCATGTCGACGGAGGAGATTGAGGATATCTTCCTAGACCTTGCCCAAAAGTTTGGGTTCCAGAAGGACTCGATGCGCAACATGGTACGCTCCCCATCAACTTGCTCGCGTCCCGCCCAGCGCTAACGACTGGGTCCCGTCATGACAGTTCGACTTCCTGATGACCCTCCTCGATTCGAGAGCGTCGCGCATGACCCCGAACCAGGCGCTCTTGACCGTCCATGCTGACTACATCGGCGGTCAACATGCGAACTACCGCAAGTGGTACTTTGCCGCGCAACTGAACCTGGACGACGCCGTCGGCCAGTCTCAGAACCCAGGCCTGCAGCGTCTGAGGAGCGTGAAGGGCAACGCGAAGACCGCCAGCACGAAGTCGCTCGACAGCGCCCTCAACCGGTGGAGGAACGCGATGAACAACATGAGCCAGTACGATCGCCTCCGGCAGGTCGCGCTCTACTTGCTCTGCTGGGGTGAGGCAGGTAACGTCCGGTTCACCCCGGAGTGTCTCTGCTTCATCTTCAAGTGCGCGGACGACTACTACCGGAGCCCCGAGTGTCAGAACCGGATCGACCCTGTTCCTGAGGGCCTGTACCTTGAGACAGTTATCAAGCCGTTGTATCGGTTCATGCGTGACCAGGGCTATGAGGTCGTCGATGGCAAGTTCGTTCGACGCGAGAAGGACCACGACCAGATCATCGGTTACGACGACATCAACCAGCTCTTCTGGTACCCTGAAGGACTTGCGAAGATTGTCCTCCAGGACAGCGTGAGTACCTATGATCGACTCTCTGGACCATGATATTGACGATTTTGGCACGTAAAGACACGTCTCATCGATGTTCCTCCAGCGCAGCGCTTCACGAAGTTCGGCCGCATCGCATGGAACCGCGTCTTCTTCAAGACTTACTTTGAGAAGCGTTCCAGGGCCCATCTGCTGGTGAACTTCAACCGTGTCTGGATTCTGCACATTGCGTTCTTCTGGTTCTACACCGCGTTCAACTCTCCGAAGGTGTATGCTCCGAAAACCAAGCAGAGCCCGTCTGCACCCATGACGTGGTCTGCCACTGCTCTCGGAGGAGCGGTTGCAACATTGATCATGATCGCTGCAACCATCGCTGAGTTCTCGTACATCCCTACCAGCTGGCACAACGCTGGCCACCTCACCACCCGGCTCGTCTTCCTGCTAATCGTCCTCGCGCTCACCGGCGGTCCTACGTTCTACATCGCTCTCGTCGACGGTCGTCCTGATCAGGGCAACGTCCCGCTCATCATTGGTATCGCTCAGTTCTTCATCTCTGTCGTGGCCACTCTCGCATTCGCTCTCATTCCTTCTGGGCGCATGTTCGGTGATCGTGTCCGTGGCAAGTCGCGCAAGTACCTCGCATCGCAGACCTTCACGGCCTCGTACCCCAACCTTGGCCGCACTCCTCGCATTGCGTCCATCTCCTTGTGGCTGCTCATCTTCGGGTGCAAGTTTGTGGAGTCGTACTTCTTCTTGACTTCGTCCTTCAGCAGCCCCATCGCCGTGATGGCGCGGACGAAGGTTCAGGGATGCAACGACAAGTACTTCGGCACGGCGCTTTGCAGCAACCAGGTCCCCTTCGCGCTTGCGATCATGTATGTCATGGACATGATCCTGTTCTTCTTGGACACGTACCTGTGGTACATCATCTGGATCGTCGTGTTCAGTGTTGCTCGGTCGTTCCACCTTGGTCTGTCGATCTGGACGCCATGGAAGGAGGTTTACACTCGGATGCCGAAGCGGATCTACGCCAAGCTCTTGGCGACGTCGGAGATGGAGGTCAAGTACAAGCCCAAGGTATGTCAACTGCTTCCTCGAAGGTGTTGGGTACTGTAGCTTACCGGAAGTGCAGGTTCTTGTCTCGCAAGTCTGGAACGCTATCATTATCTCTATGTACCGCGAGCACCTGCTCTCCATTCATCACGTCCAGCGCCTCCTTTACCACCAGGTTGATGGCCCTGACGGTCGTCGCACCCTCCGTGCTCCTCCTTTCTTCACCAACAACACCGGCAAGGAGAGCGACTTCTTCCCTCCTGGTGGAGAAGCGGAACGTCGCATTTCCTTCTTCGCGTCCTCCCTGACAACTGCATTCCCCGAGCCTCTTCCTGTCGAGTCCATGCCGACGTTCACCGTCCTCGTGCCTCACTACTCCGAGAAGATCCTGCTCAGCTTGCGCGAGATCATCAGGGAGGAGGACCAGAACACTCGCGTCACTCTGCTCGAGTACCTCAAGCAGCTGCACCCGATCGAGTGGGACAACTTCGTCAAGGACACCAAGATCTTGGCTGAGGAGTCGGAGACCGCGACGACGTTCGATGGCACTCAGAGCACCAACGAGAAGGGTGGTAACAAGCGCACGGATGATCTTCCCTTCTACTGCATCGGATTCAAGACGGCCGCTCCCGAGTACACTCTCCGTACGCGTATCTGGGCTTCCCTGCGCGCGCAGACTCTGTACCGTACCGTGTCCGGCATGATGAACTACGCCAAGGCCATCAAGCTCCTCTACCGCGTCGAGAACCCGCAGATCGTCCAACGGTTCGCTGGCAACACCGACAGGCTTGAGCGCGAGCTGGAGCGCATGTCTCGCCGCAAGTTCAAGTTCACGGTCTCCATGCAGCGCTATGCGAAGTTCAACAAGGAAGAGTTGGAGAATGCTGAGTTCTTGCTCCGCGCGTACCCCGACCTGCAGATTGCGTACCTGGACGAAGAGCCTGGCCCGAAGGGCGGTGATCCTCGCTTGTTCTCTGTCCTCATCGACGGTCACTCGGAGATTGATGAGAGCACTGGCAAGCGCAAGCCGAAGTTCCGTGTCGAGCTCCCTGGAAACCCCATTCTAGGAGACGGCAAGTCAGACAACCAGAACCATGCGATCATCTTCTACCGCGGCGAATACCTCCAGCTCATCGACGCGAACCAGGACAACTACCTCGAGGAGTGTATCAAGATCCGGAACATCCTTGGCGAGTTCGAGCAGTACACCGTCTCGAGCCAGAGCCCGTACGCTCAGTGGGGTCAGAAGGAGTTCTCGAAGTTCCCCGTCGCCATCGTCGGTACTCGCGAGTACATCTTCTCGGAGAACATTGGTGTCCTCGGTGATATCGCTGCCGGAAAGGAACAGACGTTCGGTACGCTCACGCCGCGTGTCCTCGCATGGATCGGTGGAAAGCTGCACTACGGTCACCCCGATTTCCTCAACGCGACGTTCATGACTACCCGTGGTGGTGTGTCCAAGGCTCAGAAGGGCTTGCATCTGAACGAGGATATTTTCGCTGGTATGACCGCCATCAGCCGTGGAGGCCGCATCAAGCACTCGGAGTACTACCAGTGCGGAAAGGGTCGTGATCTCGGTTTCGGTACCATCCTCAACTTCCAGACGAAGCTCGGCACGGGTATGGGTGAGCAGATGCTCAGTCGGGAGTACTACTACTTGGGTACCCAGCTGCCCATCGACCGCTTCCTCACGTTCTACTACGGTCACCCCGGTTTCCACATCAACAACATTCTGGTCATCTACTCGATCCAGACGTTCATGGTCACCCGTAAGTTTTGCGCCCTTGACTAGTCGGGAGGTGATTCTCACGAGTATGTTCTAGTCCTGTACCTCGGCACGCTCAACAAGCAACTGGCGATCTGCAAGGTCGACTCTCAGGGCAACCCCATCAGTGGCCAAGGTGGCTGCTACAACCTCATCCCAGTCTTCGACTGGATCAAACACTGTATCATCTCTATTTTCTTGGTCTTCTTCATCGCTTTCTTGCCGCTGTTCATGCAAGGTACGTCCGTTCTCGGTTCCGTGAGGAAGGCTTCGCTCAAATTCGATCTATAGAGCTGCTCGAGCGCGGTACTGGCAAGGCCCTCATCCGTCTTGGAAAGCACTTCTTGTCTCTTTCGCCCATCTTCGAGGTCTTCTCCACCCAGATTTACTCGCAGTCCATTCTGAGCAACTTGACCTTCGGTGGCGCTCGGTACATTGCGACTGGACGTGGTTTCGCGACGACGCGCATATCGTTCACAATCCTCTACTCTCGGTTCGCTGGACCTAGTATCTACATGGGGATGCGGAATCTGCTCTTGCTCCTATACGCCACCATGTCTATCTGGACACCGTTCCTCATCTACTTCTGGGTCTCGGTCCTCTCCCTCTGCATCGCGCCGTTCTTGTTCAACCCGCACCAGTTCTCATTCGCCGACTTCATCATTGACTACCGCGAGTTCCTGCGCTGGATGTCCCGTGGCAACTCGCGCACGAAGGCGAGCAGCTGGTACGGCTACTGTCGTCTGTCGCGGACTATGATCACTGGGTACAAGAAGAAGAAGCTCGGCCACCCGTCTGAGAAGCTGGCCGGCGACGTGCCTCGGGCCAAGTGGAAGAGCGTGATCATGTCGGAGATCATCCTCCCCATCTGCGGTGCTATCATCTTCGTGGTCGCGTACATGTTCGTGAAGTCCTTCCCGGATCGGAATGGCAACCCCAACCCGAGCCCGCTCATCCGCATCGCTGTCATCGCTATCGGTCCCGTTGTGTGGAACGCGACGGTCTTGTTGACGTTGTTCTTCGTTTCGCTCTTCCTTGGGCCTATGTTGGAATCATGGGTGCGCTTCCCGGCGTTCATGGCCGCTCTGGCGCACTTCCTTGCGTTGATCGGTCTTGTTGCTTTCTTCGAGTTCTTCGTAAGTGTTGACAGTAATTGTGTGTTGCACACTGACCGATTGGCCTCTTCAGTGGTTCTTGGAGCTTTGGGACGCTTCGCACGCGGTCCTCGGTGTCATCTCGATCATTGCCATCCAGCGCGCGATCCAGAAGATCCTCATCTCGGTCTTCCTCTCGCGTGAGTTGAAGCACGAGGAGACGAACAGGGCATGGTGGTCTGGCAAGTGGTACGGTCGCGGCCTCGGCTCCTCTGCCTTCTCGCAGCCTGCGCGTGAGTTTGTGGTGAAGATCGTGGAGATGTCTCTCTGGACGTCCGACTTCCTGCTCGCGCACCTGCTCTTGATCGTCATGACCCCGCCCATGTTCATTCCATTCGTCGACAAGCTCCACTCCATGATGATGTGTAAGTCTCTGTGTTCTCGTGTGGTGCGAACCGTTGTTGATTGTGCCTATAGTCTGGTTGCGTCCTTCGAAGCAGATCCGTCCGCCACTGTTCTCGACCAAGCAGAAGCGGCAGCGGAGGTGGATTGTACGTATCTCTGAGCTACTTTACGTCTTCAAGATACTGACTGTTGTCTTCTAGGTGTTCAAGTACACGCTGGTCTACATTATCGTGGTTGCCTTCCTCGCTGCATTAATCGTTTTGCGTACGTATCATCTTGCCAGGTTCCAACGCATCAACCTTGACTGACGTCCTCCCTACAGCCGCGCTCTTCCGGGACCACATCACGTTCCACTGTACTGTATGCCAGAACATCTAACCTAATGCCCGCACACGCACATTCGCTTTCTGACGGAGCCGTGCGCCTCCACGGCGGCGCCTCACGCTCTCGAGCATCGCTCTCTTGTAAACAGCTGACTTCGACGCCCTGCATTTGGACCCTGTAAAATACATAGATCTATACAGCATCTTATTTGACTTCACCTACTTTGCTCGGCGAGTTGTATGTTGCGCAATTGTTTCTATGAATCACTCTTCGTATCATCATGAACGCTGGACATCGAAGCTACTCAGGAGGTTGATACGTAGGGTACGCAAGTGGGCGCTCCGAAAACTACGGAGCGATCGGGGTGAATGAGCAGCTGAAAGCATCGTACTTAGTGCTTCAAGCTCCTCCACCTCCACGCTTGTAGGACGGCTCGACCGTCTGGCCCACCCTCTACGTCGCACGTCTCTTGTACTCTTGCATGCATTGTAATATCTAGACTGGGTCGAAATGGCACAAGTCCGCAATGTCCTCGTCAAATTGAAGGCGAAGCTCAGAGGACAGGGCAACCCCAGTGTCAACAAGATCCGCCGACAGCGCGCCCTGCGGAATGGCTTATGGAAGGGATTGCCGTTCATCAGGTGAGCTGCTCGCCAGTAGGAACTTGAGGTGTCGGAATTGTGACTCCCGTGTAGGTTGCTGCTGTTCGCCGTTGGATACCTCTGGTTACTCGTGATACCCTCTTCCCGGCTGGGTCAAGGCACATATATAGACGAGAATGCGTTGCAGCCCGGGCAGGTATGTGGACGTCCTTTGTCTGTCACTTTCGACGCCTCTCGTAACGCGTCCACATCAGGTCAACACGAACTGGAACTGGGGGGAAGTGCATCACGCAGACAGGATATTGGAGGAACTGGAACAACTGCGGGACAGAAATGCTAGCAGCGACGAGTGTGTAACCATTCGTGTATGCACAATGGCTTGTCTTGATTTGATACGACTGTTTCCAGAGTCGCGCAATACGCAGTCAGCGAGTTTGAGAAGTACGGAATCCCTGGTCGGACACAACGCTACTCATATAACACAGTCGGTGGGGTACGTCCAGGGCTTGTCATATACGTGCGCGCAAAGTACATACGTCTAATGCACCACCTGTAGACCATCAATGGGACGAATGCCTATGCAGTGCTGCAGTCTCCTCGCGCTTCTGGCACCGAGGCAATCGTGATTAGTGCTTCGTGGCTTAGCAGGACCGGTGACGGTGACGGGACTCTCAACCTAAGAGGGGTCTCGACTCTGTTAGCCCTTGCTAGCTTCCTCAAAAGTGAGATTCCAGACAGGCTATGCGCTATGCGATACTCACGCTGCGGCAGACTACTCCTTATGGGCCAAGGACTTGGTTTTCGTCATGAGCGATGGGTACCTGGACGGCATGCAAGCGTGGATTACCACGTACCACGGAGAAGTGCAGCCCAGTAAGCCAAGGGTCTGAGCAAGTCAGGACAATATACTGATGTTTCACGCAGATCTCAAAGCAGAGCCGCTCAGCCTGCAGTCTGGGGTGGTTTGGACCGCGCTCAACATAGACTATCCGGGACACTCCTTCTCGCATCTTGGCCTTTTCTTCGGTACGAGCTGTTCTTCATATGTGCATCCACTATATTGCTAAGTGATTGTAGAGGGCCTGAACGGCAGACTGCCTAACCAAGACTTGATGAACTCGGTGTCGCTCATCGCCAGGTACACGGTTGGAGTTCCCGTCCTTGTATATGACCATATAGACCCTCGGGAAGACCGCAACCAGCCCAGTCTGCTCCCATCCTGGCTTCCAGAACCCGTCAAGCAGAATGCAGAGTTGCAAGAGTATGCGTCTAGAGCACGGAATGTCTACCGACATATGAACTACCAGGCCAGAGGAACAGCCAGCGGAGTGCATGGCCTGTTTCATCGGTGTGTACATTCGAAGGACCAGCGACAGAACTTGTAGCTAATGTGCAATGGAGGTTCCGCATCGACGCAATCACCCTCTTCGCCGTTCCTGCCACTGGGCCACACGGCTTCCACGCACTCGGACGGTTAGTATCCTCAGGCTCGCATACTGTACAGACGTCTGACGATTCCCCAACCTGCCAGAATTTTGGAGTCGTCACTGCGGACGTGCAACAACCTCCTCGAGCGCCTGCACGCCTCGTTCTTCTTCTACCTCTTCGTTGGGCCCGGGACATTCATGAAGATCGGGAGCTACCTCCCGAGCGCGATCCTCGTCGGCACCGCCATGCTCTTCACCGGGCTCGGCGAGTGGGTCGGTGCGGGGTGGACCCTCGTCCCAAGCGAATCTCAGTCTCAGAGTGGCGCAAAAGGCGAGAAGGCCGCCGCTTCTGGGACAGTAGGAAAATGGCGAAGGAGGGCGAGGCCGGTCCTGGAGCCAATTGTGATTATGGTTCTTACCCACCTCCTGGGTGCGCTGTTGTTCTTCCTGGTGAAGGGCTCCTGGTTTGCTGAAAACCGCAAGGTAAGACCGACTTCACCTAGAGGATGCGTATCTATGCCCCGCCGTTTACTGATGACAATCAACGCCAGATTGCTGGGCCAGCTCTCTTCCTACTGTTCTCGGGTGTACCCGTCGTCATCGCGCAGGCGGTGCCGAACGCATCCGCCGGGCACGCACCCATACCTTCTGTTCTGAAGGCGTTCAACCTCTGCTTCGCCTCCGCGCTCGTCTCGATCACCTCTGTGCTCAACTTCTCCCTCGCAGCCGCGCTCGCGGTATCCATGGGCCTCCCCCTGTCCTTCTCCTCGCCGTCGTCTTCCGCTGCGTCATTGTCCACTCGAATCGCCAAGTACGCTGCGTATAGCGTGCTGGCGCTGGGCTGGCTCGTGCTCTGCCCAGAGGAGACGAGAAAGGCGGTGTGGAATTGGGAGGTGCTGCGGGTGTGGTTTGCGCCGTTCGTGTGCATCGTGTACGTACCGCTTGTACTGCAAGCGGGGCTCGTGTGCTTGTTGCCTTCATGAGAGCGGAGACATGCCGGGACAGCTTACTAGCATTACACGTATTTATTGTACCTGATCGGACGGTCCTCATAATACAGCTGTTGTACACAGGACACTGGAAWGCAAAGCGACACAACAGCAGGCAGCGGAGRGRACWTGAGTCGNGRAACCTARCCAATGTCCATAGCGTTGCTGGGGCCTTCGCCGAACAGATCGTCCTCGTCCTCCTCCCCAGCRTCCTCGTCGTCCGCGCCGTGCGCCCCGCCCGCCCGCGCCCCGGACGCCGATGCCCTCCTTGCCGGAGGCGCTGCTGC
>JAPEVG010000389.1:0-32549 GCA_029747595.1 Trametes cubensis
GTCGGCCGGCTGGGTGGGTCGAGTGGGCCCATCAGCCAAGCACGCCCAGCCGGCCCCAGAGGCGCCCGCGTGCGAAGCCGCCCGGATAGAGCCTCTCGAAGCTCGGGGCCAAGTGGCAAGAAGGTCGCGTGTATGAGATCCTAGATAATTCATCCCGGCTCCAACACCCTCGTCGTGGGTGGTTATGGGCGGTCTCGCTGGCTGGCAGAGATGCACAAGGGATGCAACAGGCGCAACGCGACACGGGAAAGCCGACGCACCCAATGCCCCAATGCCCCCCATGCCACACACAACAATACTCGAACACTCGTACTCACTTGCTGAGATCTAGCGCGTCGATCATCGCGCGCTGCTTCTCCCGCAGCGCGCGCGCCGCCTCGTCGCCCGCCTCCGCGAGCTCGTCCTCCAGGCTCGTCTCGAGCGGCTTCCACTCCGCCGCGCGGCCCTCCGCGTCCGTGCGCGCGACCGCGACCGCCGTGTGCTCGTCCGGCAGCTGCGCGCTGATCGCGGCCTTCTGCACGTCGAGCAGGCGCTTGCTGATCTTCTTCACGACCTTGACGAACAGCGCGAGCGCTTGCGAGACGGGCAGTGAGAGCTCGGTCTGGAACGAACAAATGGGTAGGGGTGAATCAGTGAGTAAGTGGAGGGACGGGAGCACGGTAGGTCGCGGGATTAACGTACCTCGATCTCTTCAATCGTCTTCCGCTGCAAGCCGAGTGCGAGGAGGATGGAGCTCTGTACCGCGCTGAGGTGCACCTCCGGCCCGAGACGCTTCTCAAAGTAGAGCTGCGCGACGGTCGGGAGGAGGTCCATGATGACGTGGTAGTCGAGCTGGTTGTTCGCGTACGAGTCGAGCCGCTTGAGGTCGAACGGCGACAGCAGGAACGAGAGCTCCTGCGAGCCGATTCCTGTTGCGCAAGCATCAGAAACGTGCGCTTGTGTGACGGGGAAGGGAGAGGGCGGAGATGGGAGATGGGAGATGGGCGATGGAAGAACGCACCTCGTGAGGGATCTTCGTCGAGCTTCTTCACCCCCGCGTTCGCGGCTTCGAGCACGCTCAGCGCCGTCACGCTGCCGAACTCGCGGAACTTGAACGAGAGCAGCGAGAGGAAGCGTCGCCGGAAATCTAGAACGCAAGAACGCAGGAATGCAAGAACGCGCTATTAGCCTCTCGTCGTACGCAGCATGGGCGGCGGAAGACGAGACCCACCCTTCGCAAACTCAGCGAGCCACTCGAGTTCGCTCTCCGTCGACGAGTTCAGCCCGCGCACCATCACGCATGTGTGCTCGCCCGTGAGCTCGCTTTGCGTTTGGCGCAGGTATAGCGGTATGTACCCTGCCCGCTTCCAGAACCTACAAACAAGATGACACGATCATCGTTGAGCCTCTCCGCTGACAGGAAAGCATCACGGGGTGGAGCGCACCTGAGAAGCTGAGGCGTGAGGCCGTACGATACGCCGAGGTAGTCGAGCGTCTCAGGTTTTCGCTCAGTGAGCCGTTGCAGGAGGGGCGGCATCGCGTTTGNCAGACCGTACTTTGGGCTCGTCGGTAAGCAGGTTTGTCGACTGGATAACCCGTCAGCATGAGATCCTGTGTGTGCTAAGCATGCGTGACATACCTCGTCAAAGTTCGCAGGATCAGGGTACGACGGCTCGGCCTGCGGCGCCTCGTCGATGTTGAAGTACTCTCCACTATAGTACGCGTTCAGCGCCTGCAGAGCGCGCGCACCATAGCCCATGTTTGCATAGTCCGGATGTGTCGCTATCCTTACAATGCGCGCGCCCGACAGCAGCGCGAACTTGCTCTCCTGGAACTGCTGCGAGATGAGCCAGGGGATCATGTCGCCGCCCGCGCGGAAGCCGCGGCTCAGGCCGTCCATGATCGCCTGCTTGCTGATGTTGCCCTCGAGCGCGACCTGGAGGACGACGAGCGGCTCGGGCAGGTGCGTCTCGTCGTCCTTGATCGGCGGGAGGAGCACGAACAGGTGGTGCGCGGGCGCGTCGGAGAGCAGCTGCAGGTCGTTCGGCTGGTTCTTGTAGTGGCTCGCGACGTAGAGCGCCATCATGCGCTGCAGGAACACCTCCGACGCGGGGTNGGTAGCTGAACAGCGTGTCTCGGCTGACGTAGAACAACTCGCACTTGCTCGGGTGTGGGGTGCTCATGTGCACCGAGCGCGGGAGTACCGTGGCGTCGAGGCAGAGCAAGCTGTTCAGCCACTTCTCTACCTTGTCTCCAGAGGCGTACCGGATGGGCGTCTCGAGCTTGATCTCGCGCAGCGTGCGCGCCTTTGGTGGCGCCTTCGTGAGCGGCTTTTTGGAGGAGGACGAGGCGGCCGTGGCGGCTTCCTCAGATGCAGCGACGTCTTTGGTGAGTGATGGGCGGGTGCTTTCGCGCAGCTGTTGGATGAGCTTGAGGGAAAGCGAGCGGCCAGTACCTTCGTAACCGTTGATAGTGGAGGCCATGAAGACAAGGTATGGGCCAATAAGGTTCCGTACGAGAGGTAGAGGGATGGCGGCGGCCTCATCAATGATCACAAGCTCAGCCTGACCCAGAACATGCGCGTCTTGTGGTTGGATGTACTGAGGTATACAGTTCAGCACTAGTTGGCACCGGGAGCCAATCCTATACATACCTGGATCGTCTGCCTGTGGTTCCTGAAGACGTTCACGCGGACGATAGCCTTGTTGAAGTCCGGATTTGTACTCTGTACGATGTCATAGTCCAGATGTTCTTCGTAACCGAGTGCATCCATGCCCTTGAAGATGAAGTCAAAGAGAGTCTTCAAGTTCTCTGGACTAGGACTCGTGACGAAGATGTTCGAGTAGCCATGAGCGAGCGCAGCAGCGATAGACAGGCCCAAAGCAGCAGACTTTCCACGACCACGAGCAGCAGTGAGAGTGACGGTCGAGGAGAGCGTCTTCTCCGCGATAGCGTCCACGAATGTGAGAATCGCCTGCGCTTGGTCAATCGTCTTGGCAAGCTTGACCAGTTCACCGATAGGCTTCGTATCTGCAAGACTGTCCTTCAGGTCCTTGAGCTCGGATTCTTCCTTGCTCTTTCCCCGGTCTTCCTCAATGGGCTTGATGTCCTTGCCTCGGGAAATTGGAAGCACGTTCAGCTCGTCGTCCAGAACCAGGCAGTCCTCGCAAGAGCCCAGAGAGAGGATGAAACGCTCGTTGAAACGCGCTACCACGGAATCGTGTGCCGATGTCCGATACCGGGCATGGACATCCTGTACGGAATGAGTAACCGAGGGATTGGTGAGGGACGCAATAGACGCACCATGGTCATGGTGTACAACTGCCGCAACGACTTCATTGTCTTGAGCATGATTACAACCAACCCGCCACCCTCAACCGTCTCAATCGTCCGCGCGAGCAAGTTGGGCGTGATAGCCTCGAAGTCTTGCAGCACGCACATGCCGAACGTTTGACCAAGGATCTTGTGGGACTCCTTGTAGTAGCTGTACCACCGTCATTAGGGCGCCACGGGTATTTCGGGAGATGTGTACTCACGTATAGCGAATGTCCGTGACGGTGATGAAGATTTCGAAGGGATCCTGCTCATTGGGTTCACGGATACCTCGCTTGATCTCCCTCTTAATCTTGGCCTCGCGCTTTTTGCGGTGTCTGGAGAGCTATCAGGTTCAAACTCCACAGGAACCAATAGAACTGTCAAACGTACGTCGTGAATCCGAGATCCTTTTTGTAGCACCATAGTACTGACGGGCGGGCAGACACCCGCGCTTGTGAAAGCAAGAAATGCAGGTTCACGATCTATCCTTCCTTCATGAATACGTCTTGCGTGGCACAGCACTAACTATACGCACCTGGTCCTTCCCCCTGTCTCCTACCAGGACTATGAATGAACGGTGGTTTTTCTTGACATTATTGTTGATGAGGATGGGGATACGAGGGTCGAGTTGTTTGCGCATGAGAGCGGGGCGTCAGAAAGTACAATCAGGCCGGTTGCAGTTCGTCAATAATGATAAGCCCGAGAAAAGAGACAGCGAAAATATCACGAANGGGGGGTTGGGAGGTAGAGGGAGACAGCCGCAGCTGAGTGCTAGGGATACCTTGGCTGCAGTAGTCTTAGGCCCAGCAGGCTTCGCGCGTTACAAGCGCCCGGAAAGTTTTGGCATCGCCACCACGTGGGCGATATATCCCTGCGCAACACCGAGTCCTTGACTGAGACTCAGAACGCTACGTACACGGTCTTCGTGCGAGCTTCCGGGCCTCGAGTGATCAACGTTACCAGCTATCTACTGTTCTGGCAGGCCACTGCTATGTTTCTCTCAACTGGCTAGCAAACCGGACTGTATCTTGTGTCGGGTGTTCTGTCGCTTTTATTCAGCCCTGAGCTCGACCTGCCTGGAGTCTGGACCGCTTGCACTCGCTCAAGTTGCCCTTAACGATGTTGCTATATTGGCTACCTATATGACTTACGGCGTAGTGAATGGGAGGCCCTTTGAATTGTTGCTACCGTTTTCCTGTCATGGAACCCCCTCTTCTCAAATCTCCTGCGATCGTGCGTTTTAAGTTGTCCGCGCTCGCCACCAACATAATGAGTGCACTGGTCAATCAAGCATGGCGACGCATGAATAGTGCGCATGTCTCATTCACGCTAAAAAAGAAATCGCAGAAGTTAAATATCGGGACAGTAGAACTTCGATCGAGCAGAACACAAGCCTTCATCACCAGCACCATTATACACCGCGGACAACGTTGCATACTATGCTAAATCTCATACGCTACCTGAGTTGCGGCCTACTTTCCTGTGGAAAGACCAGGTGAGCAAAGTTGTCCAGATTTCTCAGACGTCGTACTCAGTGGTAGTGACGTAACAGCGATTGCTACAGCTTCGACAGGAACCGTCTGGTAGCGAGCCAGAGTTCCGATGCTACGTCCACTACATCGACCAGAGTTGACACAGCTTTGATTTCGCCTGGCAGAGTTGCCACCTCCGAAGCTCCCAGCAGCCATCTGCCCGTGAGGCAACGCAAGCCCAGGCGTGTGTCACCTTCCGTTCGCAACGTCAATGGAAGCTCGTCGTATGTTTCGTATCAAATGAGGCCTGCCAGGGAACTGGAGCTTTATGGCATCAACGCTACAGTAGCCCAACGCAGCGGAGAGGCTGCCCGTGTCAAGAACCACACGTACGACACATCACCTGAAGCCCAAATCCGGACCCATCCTGCACCCCTGGTGCCCAATAGGCGTATCTCTACAAATCATGTCTCCGCCTCCTACCGATAGCGACAAGACTTCCATACGCCGTCACCTCCAGTATATTCCGTTCCACTCACAGCGAACCATCCACAGATGTTGTTTGTACCGCGATTCAAGCAAATCGACACCGCAAGCTCTGTCGGAGCCTTCCCGCAAAAGCCAAGCCGCTCCTACTCGTCTGACTGGTATAACGCCCGCAACCCCATCGCTCTTCCAATGGACAGCGTCTCGTAAGACGCGCCCCTTGGCCCCTCGCCTATCCTCATCCTCCCAATCCATTCTTGCCCCCGATGTTCACTGATCACGTCTCTGCATTGGCATGTTTTTCTAGATTCATTCTGTGCGAGACTTATTCATTATCATTATGCGTTCTCCTCGAGTTCATAGTTGAAACTCGACACGGAGGGGGTTGATCTGCATTGGCACGTGAGCTTCTTGACTTCGACATTGCTCACGATTGGGATTTCGCACTGTGAGTGAGCTCCTCCGTCGACGTCACTGTTTGCGCTCAATGCCGTTCTATGTACCTCATAGTGCCGCGACGTCAGTGGCAAGTCTTCGTGATCAGACATCTTGTGAACCTTGATGCGCGAATAAGTTACATTATGTTCACCGTATCTTTCGGTTCTGTCACAGCATGCGCCACACTCTAGTACCGTTACCACTGCTCAGAGCCAGTCTGCTCATCCTGGTCATCGGTATAGACCGCGTGCACAACTCAGGTACGTTTATGTTCATACCGAGAGTTAACATTCAGGTGTCCCTTCGCACAGGAGCGCCTCATGACAAACAGGCTTACATCGCCCCACCTGATAGCTCGACTGTTCTGCAAAGAGCTCACTATGCCGCACTATATACACCTGTGGGACTTTGCGTTTGCTCATCTGTCCCTCTCTTGAACCTCCGTCGCGCCTCAGCTCGTCATAGAAATGTTATCTATTTTCGTGATGAATCTTGGGCTCTTGACGTATCTGCGGTCTATTGTTACATTGTGTGTCGCGACCTGGTGCATGGACAGGTATCTAGAGAATCGTCAATGCACTAGCACTCCTCGATCGGCGGCAGCTGCAGACATTGCTACAGGCCTGCGGTAAGAGGGAAGCGTCTGAGCCGTACTGATTTCGTCACGAATAGTGCTGTAACCTTCTGACATATGCATCGCACTGTCCAAGTCTAGTTCTCTAAGCATGGCCTCCTCGGCATGTTACATACAAACCCAAGCCCGCTGTGAACTCAGAGCTTGGTACGCATCTTGGATTGAGTCCCGGGCTGGACGAGTGTCACCTTACCCTCCTTCATGAGTTCCCTTAGCTTGTCTCGCAGGAGCCGACGGAGGAGCTTCCCGCTCGGGTTCTTCGGGACAGAGTCGACAAACTCGACGCCCGCGAGCCATTTGTACTGCGTCGTGTTCTCTGCGACGTACTGCAACGTGGAAACCATGAAAATGTCATTCATTATCCGTAGCTCTTAGGCGGAGAGGACACATACCTTCATGATGACCTCACGAATATGCTGGGCCTCAGCAAGATCTTTGGCCACACGTACGCGCATGGCTTCGTTGAGGGTGACAAACGCGAAGGGGAGCTCGCCCGAGTAGCTGTCTGGCGCGCCGACAACACAAACGTCTACAACGTCCGGATGGTTGAGGAGCAGACCCTCGAGCTCTGCCGGCGCGACTGTCCGGACGTCGTGGCGTATGTCAGCGCTCGCAGGCCCAGGGAATACATCGTAAGAGTAACACAGACCTTGAAAACCGCGCACTTTGATGAGTTCCTGCGCCGTTCAGCGTGAGATTGATGTAGAACAAAGGGTGCTAGCGAGCGGAAAGAGGAAGAAAACGTATGTACCTTGATGCGATCGATGATGAACAGCTCCTTCTGCTCGTTCACGTAGCCTTCATCACCACTGTAGATCCATCCATCACGGTATGTCTCTGCGGTACTACGCACGCGATCAGTACGTCGAGTCTCTTCTATCAGCGGACGATTCTGTATTACACTCACGCTTGTGGGTCGTTATAATACCCTGTAGACATACTCGGACCCGTCATAATAAGTTGACCGGGCTCGTTGTAGCCACCCCAGCTCCCGTCCGCCTTGAGGATCCTAAGGGCCGTGCCGGGGAGCATCACGCCTGCGCTGCCTGGTGTGCCAACATGCATGAACGGATGCTGGAAACCGAAGGTTGTGCACGTTTCAGTCATCCCGTAGCCCTGGCCGATCCTGCTGTTGGGCAACACACGGCTGAGGTGGTGTGTGAGCTCGGCGCTAACAGGTGCAGCACCGATGATCGTTATCTTGATGCATGAGAGGTCATACTGTCTAGTCAAGGGGTGCTGCGAAGGTACGTGTGAGTGAGTGAATTGTACTAAGGGTAGAAAGTTCAGCAAGTACCTTGCAAAGCAGAACCGCCATGGGTGGGACCAGCGGGAGGGCGTCGATCTTGAAACGTATTATACTCCTCAGCATGTCGTCGAATTTGAACTTTGGAACGATCACAACAGTTCCCTGTGGTACTATTGTTGTTAGTCGCATAGAAATCATTATCAAACGAAAGTAGACGGACCCCAATGAAGGGGAAGAAGTGCATACAGGCAACAAGCCCGTATATGTCTATGAAAGGTGTACGTTCAGAGACTACAACCGCTTGGTAAGCTGCCATAGAAGCACACGCACGATAAAATGGGACGACTGTGTGAAAGGGCCAGTAAAAATCTGTCCTATCCTGTCTACAATGAGAAGCGTACCTCCCAGCATACGATCTCCAGGTGCATACATTTTATGTGCAGTAGGCTTGTTTGCATCATGGCGATTGACGTGTTGCTTCATCTGTATGACGTTCGCTATGACCGAATGGTGCGGGATCATGACTGCCTGTCATCGCAGAGTATATCAAGGGATCATGAGCTACACCATTCATATCCGCCGAATCGCCCAATTCCGCGTACAGAAAGATGGCCGTAACGTACCTTTGCCCTTCCCGTTGTCCCGCTAGAGAAAAATAGCAATGCTAGCTTGGTCTTGCCCTCTCCCGGCTTAAGCCGTGGCTCGAGCCAACTTTGCGGTTGAACCAAACCCTCCATCACAAGCGCGCCTAGTGTCAAGAGCCCGACATAATCCTTGCCAGCTATGTCAAATACAGCAACATGATCATCAGGGATGCCTGCTTTGTGTGCGGCCGCGAGCCCGACGGGCAGCGAATCCGGATGCACGAAGAGCGCTGACGCGCGTGCGGTCTTTAGCTGGTAGACAAGTTCATCAACGGTATAAGTTGGGTTTGCGCCGCTGAGATAAAGCGATATTAGCTGTGTACGGACGCAGTTGTACCAAGATTAGGCGATTTAGAGGAGCGTAGCACGTACGTCATGATGCCAAGAATATTCAATACGTACGCAGTTAGCAAATGTAAGCGGTTATAATAATCTACATGTGTATGTACCATGTTACTACGGGGTAGTCTGTACATTGTCAGACAAAGACTCGAAGCTCTGCGTAGGGGAGTTGCTCACCGACGTGGTTGGGTCCGAATATGCAGACTACGGACATATGTGAGCTGTTTTGTGGATGTATACTCAAATGACCCAGCATACCAACGTCATCGTTTCCTGCGCTCGCGTCAATGGGGTCAGAATGGATTGTTCCAAGTATAACTGCTCGTAGTAGTAATAAAGGTCTATGTACACTCACCGAAATTCCAGCGGATATGCATGGCGTTTGCAAGACCCCAGATGCGGGCTCTTAGCTGATCTGAGGTAATCTCGCGCCCGGTTGTATCGTCGATGAACCATGCCGAGGGACGTTCGTGCAGGGCCTCGCTACCGAGAGGGTGGTGGGTGTCGAAGAAGAACTGGGGGATGGTCAGATCATCGGGGATGGGCGCTAGAGGACCGCCATCGCCATATATGGTAGTGGGAGTGTTCTTGGCGCCTTTGAACTGGCTTCGCTCCTCCAACTCGTGGTTGCTCATCTTCCTCTACGTTCTGTTCGCGGCTAAGGAGTGACCGGACGGGTAGCGGCCTGCAACGTATACTGATGAGGTAATGTTAAGGGGCGACACGAGCGAAGATAGGCCAAGAACGCTGATGTTCAAGTACTAGGAGGCATTGCCAGCTGTAGGTTTTTATGCGCGAGGAAAAGCGCAGCTCCACGTACAGGGCGTGATCTCGCGGCCAACGACAAGGAGGCCGCTCGAGCTCAGAAGTAGAACACGCACTACTACTCTGGATGCCAAGCATTCCACAGCGAAGCCTGGCCGTCGAAAATACCGCGCGTTAGTGTCGACCTTCACTCGATTTGCTGCAGGACATCTGCGCTTGCGCTGTTGTCGCACTCTGCATCAGATCTTGAACCCTCTGGTCATCCTGGTCATCTCAGCTATCTTACCGGCATTAGAGCCGTTGTAAGTCCACTCATCCGCTACTTGAATCCATGGACCTGCTTACTGCACCTCCGACTCGGACGCCGCGGCTTTTGTTCTCGTACGATATCCGTGCCGGCGGGAGATGGCCCGCGCACCATCCTACGCCAACGTATCTATGGCGACAACGAAAACATCGACGTTCGGTATGTATTGTCCAAATGGTAGGTATGTGCGTCTTGTGATTCAACTTGCTTATTAAACACGTCTTCTACCGTATGCGAAGGGGGCCGAAGGAACAAAGTACTCGCACTATATGCTCAGGTGTCACACAAGTTTCGCGCATTCAGGAAACCTTGTAAAATCTGACCTCACGGGCCTCACGTAGGCCGTATTGATGATGAGCGTACGAGCCACTCACTAGCAGCTGTAATTCTACACCGGAAACCCTCAGCGTTTTCCAAGTCCCGGAATGCTGCTACTAGCACACCCAAATAGGCAACGGATCTGGGGATATACTCACTGGCAACTGCACGCGAGCTCTGGAGCCTATTGGCCTGGAATGACGTATCTGTATTCCGGATACAGATATGCTAATACAGGTTTTCGCCTATCTAGCTAGACAGATAGCGCCTCAATGGACTCCAGCATCAAACCACAACCCCCTCACCGTACATAAGCGTAAGTGCTGACCGTCATCATACTATTCGCTGATAGATAGAATATGGCCACTCTAGTTGATACGTTCGCAGCGCCAACTCCGCCTAGTAAGGACTCACACTCGGGCATGGCTACGCACTTGACTGCATGCTCAAAGCCCGCTGGCGGCTACGCGTTCAGCCGCTTTTCCGTCGGACGTGATGATGGATTGCAGCGTACCCCATCTCGTACGACGGCTCCACTCGAGAAGCCACCAGACTACTCGAGAAATTGTTCCGCAACTCGTCCCAAACTACAGAAGTACCCCGTACCCGCGACATCGACTCTCGAACATTTGGTAGATTTCGCTCACAATGGCAAGCACCCACCCCTGGCCACTGCTAAACTTTGCGTCGACGAAGCTTCGCATTATGCTGATTCCAGCAAGGGCGCTCGTATCCCCGTCCTGCTAAGGCCCGCTGTGACACCTCCGACAGATCCGTATGCTGAGCGGCAAGCATTTGCACAAGGACCCGATCGTGCCCCCAAGCTGCCACTGCCCTCGCCCTATACCACATCCACCCAGACCTCGCCGGCCGTGCCAAACGCTGCCAATTGTGCAACGCTTATCGATTTTCGATAGCGTGCTCACGAACTGCCTGCCCGCCCCGAAGATGAACATTTTGAAAGAGCCGTACGGGCGTGCAATGCTCCTCTGACTACTACCTTCGACTCCAAGGCAGCTAATGCGCATCGTTCCACCGGCCTGTCATCTTATGTGAGAATACCGTCGAGATCGGATCTGCAGGATGCAGAACGCGAGCCCGAAGGGCCCTTCTCTTCGCGAGAGCGTTCTCGCAGCCACCATCACCGCGCGATCCCATCCAGTTCTGTACGGCATGACTTGCCTTGGCTGCTGCGGAGGCGCGCGTTCGTCGAAGACCGTCCAGGTACGCCACACCCCGAGCGCAGTCGAACACGGTCGAACGCGTACGGAGAAAGAGAGGCGTTCTGCGACCCTCGTCCACCTTCCCAGCGGACTCGATCCTGATACATCTCATCGACTTGACGTCGAGACGTACCCGTTCTCATGCCTTTCTTGTGCCTTGTCCTGTGCGCATATGCACTGTCAACGACCCAGAGGGTATTCCTTATTCGCTAGTGGGCACCGCGCTGCCTTCTCAGACCGGTAGTAGGAATGATGTTTGGCTGTGGGTCGATTCAGATATCGGACTCAACCTCAACTCAGAATCTTGGTACAGCTTGGTAGTGGCCCTTCCGAAACCTCATAGGCGCCCGCGCCAACCGACTTCTTGTTCTAGCCGTTACTACGTGCCAGTTGACTTTCTATTATATACCGCTACCACTGTTCATCGATGCCGACAAATTGGAAGACCGCATTTTTGTATCCCAAAGAGAACGCAGAAGCTGTTGTGAGTTAGCCACATGTTCACCCACTGGCACTCTGAGCCTAAGCTGCCGATATAGGCGAGTTGGAGTACTCTCTGGCAGCGCTAATTCAGTACTGACCTAGGCCTCTTGAGTTGGGTTTGTTCTAGCTACTACGGTATCCAAGAGACAAGTTCCCTTACAACGAGGTTTTTGTTCTCTGCACCCATCAAACAAAGAACACTCGACACAACAGGAAGTTGAAGTCGTTCGCTCTGGAGTACTTGCTACCACCACATCACAGAGTTCACATGGATACACTCATAGAAGAAGCGAGCGGTTCGAGCCATGCGACTAGCAGTGATATCGCTCTAGATATGGTGATGTACTTCTTGAGGCCTCTCACGCACTGAACTGGGCTTTCACGGTCATTGAACCCTGTGCCGCTGTGGCGTAGGAGGACGCATTCGTAACAAGCCCCGGCGCGTTATAAAAGACAACAGGAGCGAAAGTCATATCTGTGCGGCCAGTCCTTCCACCGATTGTGTCCGCCCTCCACTCTGCTCATATCACAGACGTTCGCGACAAGCTCGTTCCGAATGTTCAACCCGTTTTCTCGCCCTCGCCGCGACCGTTCAAGCAGCCACGACCAGTCTTTCCATCGACCTATGGAAGGCTGCGACGCCACACGTTTGATGCCTGGCACAGACGAAGACGGGCTCAGCTCTGTTGGTCTCGGGATTGTTGGCCTCAGTCTCCGAACGCCCTTCGATCATGCCGCACCTTCCCAACCTTACCTTCCGCCTCCGATACATCCTCCGTTGCGCCAAGTGAGACCGATCTGGGGCAATGAATCTACAGCGGCAGCCATCAATCCGCCAACAAGCTCCAAGAGTTACTACGAGCACTATGCCTCCAGTTACGACGAGGAACACGCTGCGACGCCGAAACCGCCGAAATTGGACGACTTGCTTCGCAAGCCGATCGATATTCCCCAATACTCAGAGGTGCTGGCTCGCCGACACACGCAGTGCCGTCCTAAGTGGTGCTACTGGGGTGAAGAGAGCACCTGTACCAAGGCGAACCAATGGGTTCAACCTGCAGCTGCCAGTGGGCCTCTTGCTCCCCTGCGCAGCACCGGCTACAATCCTCGAATGGACCCCAGGATCATAGCGCGAGGGGATGCCACGGGTTGGCAGGGGCCCCAACAAACCCGAATGCCGACGGCGATGGCTTTTCCCTACTATCCCCAACCCTTACCTGGACAGACGTCCTATTCCGTGCCATATCAGAACCAGACATGGTTCGGCTTTCCGATGTACTGTCTGCCTACCATCGGCGTCGCGACGGTGACTTACCCCACTCCATACTACTATATGCCGCCACAAGGCACTTGCAACAACGGAGTGTCTCAACGTCCTGCCCCTCTGTGTAAGGTCACAGCAGATGGTTGGCCTGTTTCGGATCCACCTNCCCCCCTATTGGCCGTGAGCTCTGCTCGTACCCCGTGGGGAGTCGTACAGACTGACTGGACCCCAGCACCAATGCCGCCACGCCGTCCGCATCTCTCTATGCCTCTATACAACGCTGTTCGTCCACACTCGTTTTGTCTCGAGGATCAATCCCATCTTGGGTCAGTCCCCCTTACGCTCTTTTGCAATTTATTGACTCTTCGAGTGTATCAAGACCGTATCGACCCTCTCCACAGTTCCTTATATATGCCAAATCCCCTCGAAGCTCGCGGGATATCCTCCCTCTTTTCGCCTTGTCTTCAATTCATCGACGCTGCAGCAACCATGGCTGCATACAAATGCTCATAAGCCAACACTGGCGGTCCTGATCTCAACGTTCTCAATATTCCCGCTGCATTGACGAGGTGCAACTCAGCCTACTTAGCACGAATTTCCTACGTATGTCATGTAACGACGCTCTACGCCCTACGGATTATGCCACGCTTGACGACTGTAACGATACAGAATGACATGACTGTAACAACTTATTAATGACGTTAAGAAGATCACTGATAGTACTACTTACCTACTACTTACAAGGCGCCAGCTTGTAAGTACGCGACATGGGCGCCAATCCGACGCGTCGAAGCCTCGCGCCTCCACCACTCACTGCAGGCAGCCACTTGACAAGTGCCCCATCAGTCGACTTCTGTTTGCTATACCATAGGTCTGCTCCAGAGGAGGCTCAGAATACCCACACTACAATACCTCAAGTTCACCGTGCTTGGGCACTCCAAATGGCCCCGAAGATCGAATATTACTGCCCTTGTACGGCGGAATCCCCACATCCGCCACCACCCCACCTCCCGTCGTCCTCTTATAGTTTCCACCCTCTCCACAATCTGTTCTTTTGCGAAGAATGCGATGCAGTGAGGTGTAACCGCTGTGTATTGGTTGAGGTTAGCGGCTACTACTGTCCAAACTGCCTCTTCGAAGTTCCCAGTGCGAGCGTGCGTGCGGAGAAGAACAGGTGCGTATTCGTCGTCCGCATCAACCTCATTATTCTGATCCGTTCAACTAGATGTGCACGCAACTGCTTCATGTGTCCGAACTGCCGAAATACGCTCACCGTAGTACCATCGGATCCGCCAGACAACGGTGACAGTAGAACGTCTCCTATCGTCGCCACTGCACTCGGAGAGCCGCCTTTCTTCTTATACTGTAATCACTGTCGCTGGGACTCCGCCGAAGTCGGGATCACCTTCGAAAAACCCACAGGTCTTGCAGGTGCGTAACCTGCACATGCGCTTGGAACAAAACAAAGGCTTACGCCAGAATACACCCAGCTCAACTACAGAAGTACGAAGACTCCGCGCCCGAATCACTCGAATTTGAACGCCTGAAGGAACACTTTGAGCCCTTCCTACGTGCATCCTCTTCTTCCTCCGCACTGCCCAGTGCCGCGGCCTCACACCACGTTCACACCAACCCCATCACAGCCGCCGCGTCCTCCGCGCTCGCCCGGGATATCCCCGGCGTGGGCAAGTACAACCCGCTCGCTCGCAGCCGAATTGGGCGCGACAAGCACGCCCATCGACACGAGCTCCCAGACTACAAAGCCCGTGTCGAGATCGCGAATGCTGCAGCGTTGAGCGGCGAAGCCGACGTCGAGTTTCTGCGTCACCTCGAGACGACCAGTGAGGTCGCTTCGCTTGAGCAACGATGGACTAATAGTTGGGTCGCGTCACTGCGCGAGAGGTGAGTTCTCGCATCCAGTATCCATGTTGAGGCTGATCATTGTCCTTCCCTCCACCGTATCGTCCCTCAGTGATCTGAAGCCTCTGCGGATACCCCTGCAGTCGAAGAAATCGAAACGCTGTCCGTCGTGTAGACATATTCTGATAAAGCCAGAGCAGAAGGCGCAGTCAGTACGCTTCAAAATCAAGCTCGTCGCCGCAAACTATCTTCCCGCGATTACCGTCACACTCCCGCACGCACAGGCAGCGATTGAGATGATGAAACGTTCCTCGACGCTAGGAAAATCCACATCGGCAGCGGCAGCAGCAGAAGAGCAACAAGCGGCGGGGTCGCTCATTGCAGGCCACTCATACTCGTTCCATCTCGCGTTCACGAATCCACTCTACGATCCGATTCAAATTCGACTCGCGAAAGCGGTGCCCCAGACGGAGGTCAGCGACGCAGAGAAAGCCCGGCGAAGCACGTTCCACATTCAGCTGCCCAGCGCTGCGTTCCCCGTCGCCGCGTTCGCGGAGGCGTGGGAGTATGACGACGATGAGGAGGACATGTTCGGGCTGGACGACGACGGCATGGAGGTCGTCGATGTGCGGGGGAAGAAGTCGAAGGACGGCCGGGGCAAGTCGCGCTCTGTTGGCATCGTCGAGCGCCGCGCAAATGTGACGGTCGTGAGCGGTGAAGTACTCATCCCGAAGGAAGCCCGCGGTGAAGTCAAGGTGCGTATGAGATCATGTTCGGTACGAGGTCGAAACAACTAACTTGGGGGCCGTCGCAGTTCAATATGCTGGTGTCCTACACATACAGGTCGGATGACCCTGAACCCGCAGAGGACGCCGAGATGGGTACGCCGTCGCGGTCGCATGCGACGAACAGGGCGCCGGAAATGAAGAATTTCTCGTTTTACACTGTCGTGGATTTGGGACCCATCGTGTTCCGAGAAGAGCCTAAACCTACTGCAGACCTATAGTGTATACATACATCGGATCTTGTAAATTCCAGGAGTCCATAGTCATCTAATTGTCATCGTGGTCCCCTGCCAGCATAGGAGCCTCACCATTCGTAACCAGGCGCGCCTCTCCAGATATCATCTTCGTCCTCGACACCCACGACCATGTCCTCTACGGCAATGTCTGTGACCTTGAGCTTCTTCATGGCTCGCTCGGCGGCCGTGAATCTGACCTCGTCTTCGCTGACGCGACTTCGATATGAGGCTGAGACCTCCAGCAGTTTCTCCTCGTCAACGAACACCGTACACTTGACCTGGCCCTTCTCCTTCCCGATCTTGTACTCAACGTTCTTCTGTGGCTCTTGCTGCGCCGCCCAGATCGCGACGCGCGAGACCGGATGCAAGACGTCCACGTCCTCCACTACGACGCGCTCGATGACCTGCATCAGGCCGAGACTCCGCATGACCTGCCGCACCGCGTCGAGGCTGCCCATCGAATCGACGTAGACCGCGCCGAGTATGCTCTCCACCATGTCGCTGATGAACTTGGGTGCCTGCAGGCTCGTCAGCGCTGCCCACGGGTAGATACTGTCCTCTGCGAGGGCACGGGCGATTGCGGGGCCGTGCTTCTGGAAGCGCGCGAAGGTGAGGTTCTGGTCCTCGAGCACACGGTGGCTCGAGTGCAGGAGACACTGCCAGAGGTGAACGCGCTGGGTGTCGTCGGTAATCTCGAGGCCCATCTCGGGCGACCAGGTCGGCATGACGGACTCGACGGCGACGGAGGTGTTCAGGCAGACGTACGCGAGGATGTGCGAGTTGACGGCCGCCTCCTTCTTGATGTGCATGTAGCCCGGCGAGTAGTTCTTGCCTGGGGCGTGGTAGAGGTAGTCGGTGACGATCATGTCCAGCGCGCAGTCGCCCAGGAACTCGAGCCGCTCGAGGGACATGACTGCCGAGTCGCCTTGGTAGCTCGCATGCGTGAGGGCTTGGACGAGGAACGTGCGTCGCTTGAACTGATAGTCGAGCATCTGCTCGACGAGCCCGAGCTGCTCTGGTAGGTCCTCGAGGTCCTCGACCTTGTGCATCTCTTTGATACGCTCTGTGAGCGTCTTCCACGACAGCCCAAGGCCGAAACGTCTTGCGCATTCAATCGCTAGATCAAACCCACCGTGCTCGTATGCCGCGCCGATCAACGACTCGACGACGTCCGCGAGCATCTTGGTGGACAACTCCTCGGCTCTCTTCTTTTTCTTCTTGCCCTTGTCGTCCCTGGATCCAACCGGCACCTCCGTCTCCTGCTCCTCGACGGCGTCGTCCGCTAGAGTCTTCATCGTTGCGTAGTGAGGCTTCCATTTCCTCGGCACGAAACGGTCGCGGATGATCCACTTGTACAAGCCTTTCTGGACAGCCTCCTTCGCGAGGTTCGAGTTCGCCACGGCATGGTCCTTCTTACGGCTGAGGTACCCTTCGTGCCACAGCGGAAACTCCGCGTACAGTTGATTGCTGCTGAGGAACTTCAGCACGGTGTCGCCTAGGGTTTCCAGTCGTTGGTAGTGGTAGAGGTCCTGCGAGATCGGCGCAGTAATGGCTGTCAGAAGAAGAGGGAGGGGAGTGTTGGAAACAGGTGTCTCTGCCAAGAGGTTTGCTCGCAAAGAGTTCACGGTCAACGCGTTCGCAAGCCAACGCAGAATAGAAGGCAGCACCAGAGCATATTGGAGTTCATTGTGCGAGGCGAGCTCGACCAAGGCATACTCAGGGTGGAGCAGGAACGTATAATCATCCTGTGCGGCGGGCTGATGACGATCCGTCGTCTCGTTGGTAAACGGTATCAAGAAGTTCCTGCGCCTGGGGAGCGAAGTAACGACCATGAGCGGGTACGTGACGACCATGTCGGGGTACATGTCGTATTGTTCGCGGAAACTTTCCTCCTCTTCCGCCGACAACGCGTCGTATCGCCAAGAGAGCAGTCGGAGAGGCTTGTCGAATTTGTTCATGCCCCTCACAATGGCGAGATCGTGCGGATACGAGAAGTACTCCCCGAGTATGGCTGCGTTCGAAATGTGCTGGCCCTCGCCCTGGACTGTGAAGCCGCGAGAGTAGCGTTCTGCCTGCCACTGCCGGCGCTCCTCCCATACCGCCTCGTCAGGCCAATCAGAGGTCGGAAGAAAGAGATACGGAAAGTCCATGTTGTCGCGGTCCATTCGGCCCCCATAGAGCATGTAGAACATCCGGTGCGTGTACCTCCTCGCGTGCCACTCTTCTTCCTCGGTCACAGGGACGAGCTGCGTTGCAGAGATTGACATGGCGACCTCGCCGTGCCTGGGGATGTACAGCGTCGGGAAGTCTCCTTGTGCGAACGTAGGTAGAGGGCGGCGCGTGAACATGCGCAGAGGCGGGATGCCCTCTATCGTCAGCTCGTGCGAGAACCAAGCCACGACCTCATGAGGTGCCAAAGCGAAAGGATCGATCTGAATCGAGACGCGAGCTGTGCTCGCACGTTTGGCGACTTCGGCAAGCATAGCCTCGACCTCCTCCTTCTTGTCGGGCTCGATCGCAGTGCTGAGAGGCAGGAGATGCTGGTCGAGCAGCCCGGCCTTGTACAGCTCACAGTAAGCCAGGAACGCGACATGTTGCTCTGCCTTGCGCTTTGTGGAATGTATGCGAGGAGTGGTGAACTGGCGGAGACTGCGGGCCCAGAGGTCAGGCACTTCGGCAAACGGTACACAAATTGAACCACTTACTACTTGGGGAGCGCACGGGGGAGTCTGACGGTGGCGCCCCAGGGACCTTGGTATGGCGTCTCATCGCGAATAGGATTGGAGTGCCAGCCGTCTTCGTAGTCCGGAGGATCCAGTTCGTATATGGGAACGTGACTATTCTGTCCACCACTGGGAATGACGGCACAGAAGTGGTTCAGGTGGGGGACAGCAGAGTGGATGGTCAGAAGCGCCCTTCACATAAGAAAGCGGTAAGCATACACGCTCGCGGAGGATGAGCACGGAACGCGCCATACCCAGTGGAAGCCACTTGGAACTCAACGTAGTCCCTCTCGTCATTAAAGTCTTCTTCCTCCTGCAAAGGCATCATCGCGTCCCGCAAGGGGTCATTGTATGCAGCCATCATGCGCCGTTCCGTCTCTTCCCACTCCTTCACCTTCTGCGGACTCGTCTCCTCGAACATGATGATGAAGCTGCTCCGCTTCCTCCGAGCGCGTCCACGACTCTGTGCCCACGCGACCACGTTGGGAGGGGGGTCAAAGCGGACGACGCTTCCGCATGCCTGAATGTCGATTCCCTCCTCCGCGACGGACGTCGACACGATGAGGTTCTTGTCCCCGATCTTGAAGTCACGCAAGGTGTCGGCCTGGCTGTCCTCGACCAGATTACGCGTGATGTCGAGGAAGGAATGTCGCTTGAAGCTCGAGGACGACCCGAGTAGGCAACCAATCCTGAAGAGCTGTGCCGTCTCAGGGATGCGACGAAGCAACTCGGCCAACGCAAGTACAGTGTCACGCCGAGTCACGAAGACGAGACCGCTGTAGTCCTCGTCCCTAGAACGAAATTGTGCCTCTTCGATGATCAAACTGTCGACGAGAGCGCGGACTTTGGGGGTGATGCCGTTCACGATGTTGTCGGGTTCCGACGAGGGCGCAGTGACCTGTACGCGCGAAAGGATCTTCAGCAGGTAGCGCTTCTCCTTCTCTTGCCAGGCAGACATGATGTTGTTGTACGGGTTTGCTGCCGTCCTCGCGCGTTCGATCACCATCGCGACGTACCAGTCCGCTGCCCATGGCCCAAGCTCGCAACAGATGTCCTCAGCAGCGCGAGCGAAGTCTCGCATGCCCTTGTGCGAAAAGGTGTCCTGCTTGTCGAGGGCCTTTGACAGCTGCTGGTCGAGTCTCCGACGATCATCCCCCGGTTGAAGTCTTGTCAAACGGGCACGTAGGGAAACCACGTAAGGGTCCTCGTTGATGTTCATTCTGTCCACTACAGCCTTCAGCGCCTGGCAGTTGGATGATGGCAGTCCG
This sequence comes from Trametes cubensis, assembly GCA_029747595.1. Lineage (NCBI taxonomy): Eukaryota > Fungi > Basidiomycota > Agaricomycetes > Polyporales > Polyporaceae > Trametes > Trametes cubensis. The sequence goes on from JAPEVG010000389.1 coordinate 19,792, forward strand.
TCCCCAGCGTGGACTGGGGCCGCATAAAGGACATGCTTGAACTCTGGCCTGTGCACGTGCTGTGCCAATTCCTCGCGATTGACTCGCGACGACCGGATGGTACTGTCGAGGTTCTTCTCTAATTCTCTGTGGTCGAAGTCAGGCATGTATCTCACGCAGCTCCGATATTTACTCGTACCTGAATGCAACGTCTACATTACCTCCGTATATAGGGCTTGCAGTGAGCCCCAAGACCATGGGGCGAACACGGTCTTCTGGGCGACTCAAGTTCGTGCGGGGAGGGAGAGTCGAGTAGAAATTCTTCATGATCATATTATATGGATGTTTTCCAGTGGCGTGGTGTGCTTCGTCGAAGACTAGTAGACCAATGTCCGAGCCCATGTCAATGTATGCCTTCACGTAATGGTTTGAATCAGTATCAGACTAGAAGATCATTTGCGGGTCACTCACATGATGCAAAGCGTCGAGGAGGACTTGAGGAGTCGTGACCATGATACGGTGAGATGCGAGGATCCGTCGCCACAGCAATGGGTCTTTCCATTGATTGGGTTCCGAAGCACCAGAAACAAGTCCGACGGACACGGGTATGGCAGTCTTGATGACTTCAAACTGCTGCTCGACCAATGCAACGGTAGGCGCGATGAACCAGGAGACCTGCTTCACATGTTGAGTGGCACAGCTTGGTATTACAGTCAAGGATACGCACCTTTTGCGAATTATGCTCGGCCTCGTGCTTCATCCTCAGAACGGCAATGTGCGTCTTTCCCGAGCCAGTGTCGAGGGCAATGACGAGGTTCCTATGCAGACTTTCATCAAGCAACTCTTGCTGGTATGCGCGAGTATGCACGATTGGCGGCGTCCGAACAGCTGTGTCGTTTTCTTCAGATTCTAACATTTTCAAAGAGGAGTGCACAGATGAAGATAGTGGCGTAGCGAGTATTCAGAGTGTGGCAAGAGTCTGCGAGGGCGATCACAATAAGTAGGTAGGGGACCCAGTGGCTCAGACCGAGTTAGACAACAAACCTTGTATGGGGCACAGAGTTGCGCTTTTCTCCCACGAGAACAGTGCTCAAGTACAGAAATGGTGCAGCGCCGCCTTGTCTTTGCGGGCCGTAGGACTTATACAGTTCGAAGCACTTACCGCAGCTGCAGTAGCATGATCGTGTCATCCGTGGAACATGTGGTGGACGCTGATCTTTCCAATGCTCCATCCAGCGTAGTTGTATCCAAGTAGACCAAGTCATACGGAGTGAGAATGGCATTACTGAGATGAACAGCTGCATGCGACTGCAGAACTGCAGCCCGCAGTCTCTGAGATGATCATCGTGAACACTGAATGAGTCTTGCCAAGGTCGCTGCAGTGAGCGCTAGGTGTGATGCCGGCGTCTATCTCGGGACGCGCGACTGTGCCTGACTGCGTCCGATGTCCGAGCGCGCCGCCTGCACAGTCTCTTCCACAGCTGCGACCACAACCACGCCCATCCGACTTGGACGCCTGCGGGCACTTCTCCCGCTGCAGCCTCCTTGCTTGCTTCTCCTCAAATGTCTCAGACCATCCCGCTCTCTAGGATAACTTCTTCGCGCAGCTCGAGCCCATACATCCCAGCTCCTGAGAGCCCAGGACAGGCAGAGTTCCAAAATGGTCTCGCGTACGACAATGCAGATGAGGTCCGGACACTACCTCCCTCCTGGCAGAAAGAGCTGTACATGCTAGTAGAGCAGCCTACTTCCTCTCATGCTGCTTTCCTCATTCACATCTTCACAACTTCTCTGATCGTTGTCTCTGCTGTGGTCACCGTCCTGGAGACTGTTCCTGCGTTTCACTCGATCCCTGGTGGTGTCTGGTTCGGACTGGAAACAACACTAGTTGTACTGTTTACTATAGAATACATCGCGCGGTGTATTGCTCATGCGACGTCATGGACAAGGTTCTTCAAATGGGTCGTTTGTGAGTACCAATCCCAGTGCCATGACGTGCATCTGTCCTCATGGTGTTGCTCCCGTAGCATTCTTTGGGATCATAGATTTGCTGGGTATACTGCCGTATTATATTGAGATTGCACTACAACAAGATACAGTGAGTCCTCCGGTTACTTCCGGCAACCCCTCTTGTTGACGCCAAGGCATAGTCGACTCTCTTCAGGTTCACAATCCTTCGTACTTTTAGGCTCCTACGTGTATTCCGACCGTTCCGCTATAATAACACTATACTCCTGCATGTCCTCGTTCATCTCGTAAGGGGAACTCGCCGCTAACATCACACCTAGTACCATCGAAGTAATGTATCTATCCTTCCGGCGATCGCAACATGCCCTCCTCGCCCTCTCGTTCTTCGTTGTCATGGTGTTGGTCGTCTTCAGCACACTCCTGTGAGTTCTCACCCCCTTCAGGATGAACGTCGTAATGCAACAGTCATTCGTGTTAGTTACTTCGCGGAAAGAGGAACCTGGGACGAGACTCTAGGTACTTTCCTCAATTCTGACGGCGACCCCAGTCAGTTTGCGGTATGTGCAATTGCATTGAGCCTATACGACAACTTATATCTCTCCGCTGCCTCAGAGTATACCCGCTGCCGGATGGTACGTATCCTGTCACTCGTTGTCATTTTGGTCCAATGTTAACGCCGCTTTTTTAGGTTTGTCTTAGTCAGTAAGTCGCCCTCTCGTGCAAAAGTAACGCATTAGCCTTCCTCACCACCCGTTACTAGCAATCACAACAGTGGGCTATGGCGAGATCACGCCTCGCTCCTTCTTGGGACGACTGATCACACTTCCCTTGCTGGTCTTCGGCTTATTACTCATTGCGTTACCAACATTTGTCCTCGGACGAGAATTTAGTCTTGTGTGGGAACTCATGGAAGAGAACCAGGCAAGTCCCGGGTTCTCGCTCGCTCTACGCTCCCTCGCATTAATGAGCGCTACTAGAAAACGTACGAAGCCGAGGACGACGCAGAGGCGATCAACGACCCCCTCGCATCTCCGATGCTCAGCCGCTCTCGCTCCGTGCGCGACCTCGCCTCGACCACCGGCCTCTGGCAACACGCCCAGGAGGAAATCACTCGCACGCGCAGGGTCTCCGGCAACCCTCCACCCATGGCGCGGACCCAGAGCCAGGCCGAGTTGGCCGCGCAAGTAGCCGAACTCCGCGCGAAGATAGATGCGCAGGAGGAGATGCTGCGGCGTATCATGGACGCTGTCGAGGGACGCGGCCAGGAGGGTGGGCAACGTAGCAGGTAGCATGGCTTGGAAGACGAGTGGGGTGTCTTTCGAAGCCCTTATTGTAAGACGATGAGGCTGTGCGAATTAGCCAAAATCCTTCCCTTCGCAGATATAGGCATTTCGGTCGGTCTTCAACTGTGGCAATCTTGAAGATGCTGAGTTGGGCTTGCACGCTCCCGAGGCCTGGGTCTCTGCAGTCCGGAAGCAGGCTGGGGTAATTGAGCGGATCAAACTCGTGTGAGCATTGTAACGAGCGCTCCGCACCTAGCCATGTGGCTACGGCCTGCGGTCGGCGCTTCTCGGACGCGTCCTTCACTGTATTCCGCTTCAAGTTGCTCCAGGCTGGTCTCGGTCAACGCGCTGCTCTCTCAATTCACTATATCCTGAACTCGCACAGGTTGCGTTCACTACACTTGTGGACAATTGCTTGAAGATGTATTCCCTGCGCGAGGGCGGCTCGAGCTCTAGGCCACATGACGACTTGGACCTCGTCGACGACTTGAACGAACTCATGGAGAGACTGGGCATGAAACTACCATTTCCCCTGGAAAGTCCGTTCGACCTCACGCCTTCACTCCTCCTCGGCATCCTCGAGTCCATCCTCGAGGACCGCCTCCCCATCCCGCCCGCGGTGCGGGCCTCGCGCGACTTCGCGAGCAAAGTGCAGGCGATGAAGATCTTCCTTGGCGTCTTCGAGAACGACGTCCTCGGCGGCGGAGTGGACGTCGGCCTGAGCGACGTCGATCCCCGGCGGCTTGCTGCAGGCAACGAAGACGAGGTCATATTCGTGGGTGAGCTTCTCCGCTGGCTCGGCAGGCAGCGGGGCATCCTCCCTCCCAGTCCTGGCCCGTCACGCGCGAACGACCCCGCCGCCGTACCTCCCACACTCCCGTTGCACGTACGAAAACGCGCAGCATCGCCGTCTACCCAGTCGACCGTGACCAGCGGGGTGCACTCGAGTCTATCCATGACGCGCCCCACGCTGGCAGAGACAGACACGACGGTCATGTCCGTCGCGTCCGAGCCCCTAGCCCCGCTTCCGCACGCGCAGCTCCCCAACCTCCCTTCGTTCCGAGCACCAGCTGACCACGAGACGAGCAGAAGGGCGAGCGGGAGCAGCAATGGAAGCAGGAGCCGAAGTACCTCGACAACTCGGGCGCAGCCACGGTGTATCCACGAACTTGAAGATCCGTCATTCGTCGTTGAGGGCGCGGAACCGGACGAGAGCTTGTTCGACGGCGACAGTACCTCCGTATGCCGGTGCGCCCACACGAGTGCCGAGGCCGAGGTGGAAGCCGGCGAGGAATTTGGCGACCTGGGAGATGACCTGCCTGCGACGCCGACGACACCGCAGCCTGTTCGACGGAGCGGATGGATAGACCACGCCGAGGAGTCCGAGCTGGATGTGTTCGAGAGCCGGCGACGCGTACCATCCAGCCACAGTCACAGTGTGCCCGCGACTGCCAATCGACGCGCGGTCTCGTATTCAGGACCATCCTCGAGTACCAGCCATCTCGCGCGGGAGGACGAACGGTTATCTGCGAGCACAAGCACGTCAAGGCGGATTGTGACGCCTCACAATGCGCCGACGGAGTACACGCTCGCCCTGTTGAACGAGCGGGCGCGGCTCTGGGATGAGCTCGCGAAATTGAAGGCGGCGGCCCTCGTGAAGTGATTTCCGCTAATCTATGATACATCATACGACCTGGTATGTCGCGGTGTCTCTGTGCCGCTCGTAATCAACTTCTCGCCTGAAACCGATACATTGGTCCAACAGGTCTAATATCTCGTTCAGCTGCTTGCAAAACCATCATCGCGCGTTCTACTCGATGCTCTCGCTTTGCTCTTACTACTTTGATTTGTCGCTTTCTCCTGGCCGGACAGTGTATTTCGCTCGATTGTATCTATCATCTCTACCATCCATATAGTAGCTTATGGGCAAAGTACTTCTTATCTGCAGCGTGTATCTGCCGTTGTGCCTTTGGATAAGACTGCTTCCTGATGATCTCATACTCGGAACACCGTACGTTGCGTACGGGCCACCAGCTCCGTATGATAGATAGCTTGGACTGTTAGGAGACATCATGCATCACCAACGGCCATACGCTGTTATAATGATACGTATTTGCAGACACCTGCGAGCGCATACTGAGCCGTGGCGCCATATACCGCCCAGCCTCCGCGAAACGGCGAATCACGCTTGCGCCAGGACCGTGGACTATGACGCACTTGTGTACACGATATGTACTCATGGACTTGACCGTATCGGGCCTAGCGTGCATCCAGTAGGTTGCGATCGAGGACCGAGTGGGCCGAGTCTCCGAGATAAGTTCGAATTCTCGATCGGTGGCTGGAAACCGATAGCCTTCTTGCCCCGCTCGATCAAATCCGGGTGGTGTACCGGCTAGCACTAGCAGCGATAAGTGACCAGGCATTGCAAGGCTTGGTAGCCGTTGGATGTGACTGAGGGCACGGGCTATGGTAGACATGGAGAGAAATGGGGCTTTTGTAAGAGAACATCAATGTCGAATATGTGCTGCAGCGTACCGCACGGGTAGCTCTGCGCGACGATCCAAGCGCAGGGGTCTATCGTCGTTGTCCTCAGCCCTCCACGAGGAGGATCTGCACCACCCCATCCCTGCCCAGCAACCCCATAACTCGCCCGTTTCAATATCCCAACGCGCTAGGTAGCACCGCGGTGAATCCCCGGGACCACTCGCAACCCTACTGACCCTCGCTCGTCCGACGAAGCACTACCCAGTCAGCCCAGAGCGAACAACCCGCCACTCGAGCATGCCCCCTTTTCTCCCGCGTCCCTCTTCTGAGCTTCCGCGCTTCGAGCTTCGACTTCCTCATTTACTCACCGTGCCAAACGCCACGATCGGATTTCCGACTGTCGAGGACCGAGGTACATCCTCAGAGACGACGCGTGCGGTCATCCCGATCGAGAATGAGCACGTCAATGGACTCCGTGCTTGTTATAGATACGGTCGTCGGCGTCCCCTTCGCGAGTGCACATCTCCCCGCGCCCGCTTCTCCATCGCCTAGGTTGCCGCGACGGCTTTTCCAGCAGGCTGGCGCATTCATCGCACTCATCGCGCTCCGCGACGGTCCGGCCCCGGGTCTGCCTAAATTGCTCGTTTTAGACCGCAGGGAGAGGCGGTGCGCCGCGCCGTGGGACAATCCGCGTCTGTCTGGAGGCATCGACGTGCCCGAGCAAGAGTGAAGGCGAGAGGGGCGCATGCGGACGAGCTCCGGGCACGCTGAATCTTCGGAGAGGGTCGTACGCCTGAGTCCCCGGGGATTGCAGGTGCGTTTGTATGAGTCGTGTATGAGAGTAGTATAGGAGCTATATGGAGCCTTACGGCGTATATGTATACGCAGTTGGCATTGGATATCCCGTGCAAGCGCGAGCACTCTCCGCGCGGACCCCCGGTCGTCGGACGACAGGGGCAAAGAGGAAGAACTGACAAGAGGATCTCCGTGAGGTATATTGATGATAGGAGAGGTGATGTTGTTCACGCCACAAGACGTCTTGGCTCGGGTCAACCGCGCGATATGCAGATTACAGAATACGCAAATAACACGGGAAGACGCAAGAACGTTGTTATGTATCGAGCACTGCTCGCAGGCGAGCGCAGCAGCAAGCTCTGGGCACCCGCGGGCGGTTCGAGCGGCCGGAGAAAACGCGGAGGACGGCACGCAGGTGCGTTGCGTGCGGYGTCGCRCAWCGAATCACGCACGCACACGGGCGCATGCGCGGACGCACGCGTGCGCCCAGGAGCGTACGGACACTGCCCTCTCCTTGAGGAGCATCGTCATCCTTCAGATGTTCCGGCCAGGGACCGGCGATGGCAGGAACCTGCAGGATGACGCGACGCGTTGCGTAGTGCACCGCGAGCAGAGTATGAGTGCTTACCTCCACGGACGCGCAACAACGCGGAAGCGTCAGCTGAGCTCCTAGCGCAACATGYGTAGCAGCACATTGCACTTGACGCGCAGCGACCGCTCCGTCCGACGGATACGTTGGCGCTGCGGGGGATTGTCTGTCCATATACGGCCGGGCGTGCCACGGTCACGGGAGCTGGGGCGAGTAAGTAGGCTTTAGGCTTGCGATGGACGACCCCRCCRTTCGGATCGCCCKTGCAAGTCACAGACTCACACAGCGCCACCCGCGACAGGGTCCTCTCYCCCGTCACGCCCGGCCAGAGAGGGGGCATGTGAGCGAACGAGTGTGAGAGCGCAACACCGGACGGTGTGGAGGACGAGGGAGCGAGATCGCGATCGGGCGCAGATGCACAGTGTGCAGTCCCGTGGACGGCCTGTCGGCGGGAACGCGTGCGAACGGCGCGAAATCGTGCCAACGAAGAATCGGAAAAGTGGACTGTAAGAACCTGCATGATCAGGGAGCGGGCGATAGAGGGCGGAAGAGAGCTGCAGCCTGTCACTGATAGCGATTGCGAGAGCAGAGGAGGAAGCTGGAGCGGATGGCGCTCTCGTAACCGCACATGTCAGCTGGGATCCTGCGAACGGCGAGATTGGCTGGTGCAGCGGCCCCGTGAGCTCTGAAAGCCTGAACCTTGACTGGCTCTCGACCCTGAGCTTGTGCGACGTGACCGCCAGAACCGCGCGTGTGAGAGCGTGTGTGCAGATCCGCGTGGGGACGCACCTGCACAGGCGTCCCTGGCCGAGCGCGCGCTGAGCACTGAGCACTGAGTGTGTACTGAGCAGCAGCCGCTACGCACTCCGAGTTTGCGTCCGCGTAAGTGTGCGTTGGAGGCGTGTGCGGCGGCGCAGACCACGAAATGGCATGCTATTCTAGTGTAGAACGGCTGTGCGCCTGCGCGAGAGCACTGTGTCCGTGGATGATCCGAGCCCGCGAGTTGAGCGGAAGGAAGCCATCCAGGAAGCGTCGCCGGAGGAATGCTGCAGCGCAGGATGCACGTATACCATGCCACACATCCCCGCCGACCTCCAGCATACGACGACTATCCAATAGTTCGTGTACAGCCTGCACTGTGCAGTAGACACTGAGCAGCAGAATGGCTCGGTGATCGTCTGCACAGTGCCAAACAGGAATTGTCCCGCACCGTACGGCCAACACCGACAACGGCGTTCATCCTTCTGCCGGTACCACTCCGCGCGGGGCAAGCAGCCGTCAACACCCACACCCACCGAGGTAGGTCGAGGGAGAAAGGCCGGTGGAGGGAGGGTGCGCCATTTGTGCGAGGTTACGCACATAGGCTACACCAGCCCAAGAGACCGGACGCGGCTCGTAAAACGGGCATTAGCACGCACGCGGCGGATTGCCCGGATGCCCAGAAGCAGAAAGACGGGGACGAGATGCGGGGTGCGGGGGCGGGGTAAGAGCTCCAGCCAGWTATTGGAGATCCGCGGTGCGCCCGCCCGCACGCCCGCGTGCGCGTCGATGTGTATGGTACACGGTGTATGGGCGCATGGGTACGAACCCGCTCGGACTTTCTTCGCGGCAACCGCGCGCGATGGGACGCCGGGGCGCGCGAGCGAAGTCGCCGGCTGACGCATGGGCTGCCGTACGAGCGTACGATGGGCAGGGCTGGTTGCGGACTGGGCTTGCCTGGAGGAGAGTAGGCCTGGCTGGTGAGACGTCGCGTACGTGATGCGGAGGCCGGCCGCACAAGAGCAGCTGGCAGAGGTCCCAAAGAAGGACGTGCAAAGAGAGAGAGGAAGGGCGAGCGAGAGGGCCCGCGAGGGGGGAGAACGGCGCGTCTAAGTGGAGAGAGTTCAGCGAGCGAAGCACCAGGGGAGGGAGGGACACCGCGGGCAGTCGATTATGAGCTTCCAGAGTGCGTGCATTGTATACCGAACCCGTGGCCGGCCAGGCACATGAAGATGGCTGTGGGTACGTAGTGCTGTGTGCGTGAGCGCACCGAGGAGATGGAGGTAGACCGTCGGCGGCGAGGCACACACAACGACGGGTTTGTCGAGCCCTCCTCAATTCGCCGCGATACGGAGGACAGGCGGAACTCGAATGTTGGGCGTATGTACAGGACCCGATAGCCTGATTGACACGGACCAGGGCCAGAGGTGTGAGTACAAGGCCCGCCAAAGGTGGAAGCTACGAAACCGCACACGGCGAGAGAGTTGTCCCGGCCGACCGTGCGCAGATGCGTCATACCCTGTGTCAAACGCGCCCAGCTGGATGTACCGGAATCGCGTGGCTTCCGTCGTATCTTCAGGGAGTTCAGATATGCAGACTCGAGGTCCCAGCGCGAAGGAGACTATGGCGAGACGGGCCTACAAGGTGAGGCGAGGTTCGTCCGCAGAAACGGCACAGAAGAAGCACAGGGGGCGGCGGCCATCAGATGACGGAGCATGTGCGAGGCGAGAGAGTGCGAGGCAGAGGCTCGTGCTCTAGGCAGCACAAGATGGGGCAGGTTCGCAGCAGCAAGAGCAGCACACAGTGGTAGCGGAGCGATATGTATGACCCGGGTTGTGTCGTTGCGCAGGCGATGTGGTGGCGTGTATGAGCGCTGCTGCGGCTGTCAAAATATCTTGCCATTCCTCGGCGAGGTCGATCGGATGAATGTTGCCCAGGCCGTGTGTGCAAGATGCGGATGCGAACGAAAAGCGTCAGCAAGCGTGACTCTCCCAAGATACACCAACTGCAGCAGCGACCTCATACCGCTTCGTGTCGTACAGCACCCGAGACGCCGAGTCTCCCAGCCTCCAAGGCAGCACATAAGGTTTCGCCCGGGCATTTTGTTTTTTCCAGAGTGCCTGTGCAGAGGAGGCAAATTGCCCAAAGCAGAGGTGCCGGACATCGCCGGCGAAGCCAAGAGGTGCATCGATGCTGGCATGCTTCCGTAACGAGGAAGCGTCCGAACGCACAGACGCTGCTTCGCGACTTCCGTCATCGCGTACGCCGGACAGGCCTCCCCTGCGCTCAAATATTCAACACGCGCGTCTCCGCCGTCCCCGAGCGGGGCTGGAGCTCGAGACACCGAGAGCTGGATCGGGGACGCGACAGAGCAGCGGCAGAGGCCCAACCACAAATACCTAGGCCGGGGTCCGCCTCGACCAACATCCCGCCCGAATAGAACGCGCGAGAGGCGGCCGTCGCGTGCYAGCTCGTGCATGTCGTTACGACGACCTGCAGGCGTCGCGCGCGTAGCCACGCGGCCGCATGGCCCGCAACGAGGTCGCCCTGGTCCGCCGCGCGCCGCTCCCTGGGTGAGCGCATGCCCTGCTGGCCAGGATGTGTACGTTACTCTCGCAGGTTCGCTCTTCCCCAAGAAATTGCGGTCGAAAGCCGCTGTAGAAGCGGGAGGCACGCCCTATCGATGCAGGGGAACGCAGTCGTTTTTTACGGGGGTGCTGCGGCGCGCAGGCGTATGTAGACGCACCTCGTAGATTCCCGCAGGCCGRGGGCGCTTCGGACATACAATGACGACAGTGTGCGTGCGGCCGGAGCGCGAGGGTTTTTGCGTTTGTACGCACTGCAACTGCGTGCGGGCGGTAGGGTTAGCGTTGAGCGGAGCGCTGCAGAGAACATTGAGACGTCATCGCAGCACCCAAGAGCAAGGGCGCGACAGGGGAGAGGCAAGGGGAGTGGGACGCGTTATCAATAGCCGGGACATCCTGGGCAGGGCGAGAAGAGATCAGCGTAGCTCGAACTCGGATCGAGGGCTATCGAGGCAATACGGATGGAACGAGCTAGACCTGCGATAACGTCACGCTTTTGTGTGTGTCTGAGCCCTCCCGCTGGCGTTGTGTCGTCGTTCTATCTGCGGCAATGGAAGATGGAGTGAGTTGGACCACGCCTGGGATAAGGGCTGCCCGAGCCGGGTGATGAGAAATTGCACAATTCGGGGCCACGAGCTCGCGTTCGAGACGGCCCATAGGCCCCTGTTTCCACGCAGTGTCCATTTGAGCCGTCGTACACACATTCCACCAGTCGAGACATGTCGCCGTGCAGGCGAAATAAAGGTTAAGGGTCGGGGCTGAGGTGGAGGTCCCCATGGGGATGCCTAATAGGAAAGGCGGGCGTGCCTGTGATTCTGTTTTGGAGAGGGGAATCTGGAGATAAGATGATCTTGTGTGAGCCGCCGCTCGTTCGCCCGCATCATCCGGTGCATCTCAGATGGGGTGGGTTACGAATTGCCGGTGTGACTGGGGCGGTTCCTGCCCCGCAAATGGGAGGAAGCGAGAGGGGGACGAGATGGAGACCGTGTGGGCCGATAAGCTCCTCGGAGATGGGCTGTGGCGGCGTTCATACGTCGTCGCGAGAGCATGCCTGGAACGTGGCTGGGTCGCGCGGTGAGCTAAGAGGGCGAATATGACGATGCACAAGGTGGACACGTTGAACAGAGTGCGAGCTAGGGTAGTCAGCAGGCGAGGCACGAGAGGAAAATGGAGGAGGAATGGGGAGGATGAAGAGAAGGAGCACGTTTGTGACCCGAGTCCGGGCGGGGAACGATGGATCAGCATCCGAGRGGCGGGCGGAAAATGGTCGGAAAGGGAGAGCAGGCGTGGGGGGCGGTGGGAACCGGAGGGGAATGTGCCAGGAAAGGAAATGGGACCGTCGGAGCGAGGGAGGCGCGGTGGCGGAAGATGGCGAAACCAATCTGCCCGCCGTCGTGAGCAGCGGCAGAGGGTGGAGGACGACGAGGAGGCCATCTGGCATCGATGGTCACCCACCTCGCGTCTTCGGCTCGTCTCATTTTTTTCTGGCGAAATTTTCGGGCGTTGTGTACTTGAGAGAGGGAGAGAAGAGGCCCGCGGGGCCCCTCAGACATTCTCCTCTTGTTTCCCCTCCCCCACGGCGACTAACGACGAACTAGACCGAACGCAGCGCAATACGGTGCTTGAAACGCGCAACGGAGGCCGACGTTAATCACCTGTGCTGGTTGGATTAGGACAACGATCTGGAGCTGCCAGCCTCTAACGGCTCGAACTGATATCGTTCCCCCGCGCCCGCTCCGGTACAGCATTTTCCAACTCACTCTATCTTCCGCCGTCTTCCCAAACTCGATCTTGTCTGCTCCCACCATCTTCTCCTCGTGTCTGTCCCCGTCCATCGCTCCTGCTCTCGACCTCCATCTCCTCCTCCTCCTCGACCGCTCTCCTGCCTAGAATTCGCCGGATCATCTGCGGGCGTACGTCAGAGCGAGCTATCTGCTTCTCACTCGAGCCGCCGCTTCGATCGTCTCTTCCACTGCCTCTGCAGCGCGCGGTAGCTGCGACCCTGCATCGTTGACACTCCATCAATTCAGTCCACGCNGGGGTATTCCCCCACATTCCCTCTTTGTCCGTCTCCCAACCCACCGACTGCTCGCCGGCCCCTGCCCAATCTAATAGATCTTCGCTCTCTATTAATCTCTCCCTCACGGTACGTCCTACTAGCCGCCCACGCCCCTCCCCTCCACTTCCCCGTACTAATACCTCCCCGCCCGCCGCCTTCTCCCTCCTTCCCTTCCGCTCCCCGCCACTCCTCCCCCACACTCCTCCACGCCATGGACCTCAACGCCCTCTTGCTACACAGAGACATGGACGTCGTCC